>JAPDSC010045566.1:0-20419 GCA_026290005.1 Latrodectus geometricus
AAGTATTTTCTAAAAACGTCTATACACATGTTGCAAGGGAAGAAACCAGGAAACTTCAAAGCACCCAACAAATAATCGTGCAGAAGTGCAAATTCATCGTCCTTTTTCAATCATTGCAGAGATTGAATACAAGGGATCTTTCATTCTGGCAAACATTTTGCTACCACTAAGCCACAATGAAACTAATCTTACATTATTTATAAGGTTATTAAATAAACTTAAAATTTTTTTTTCTAATTAATGGGTTCTGAGTCTGGGGATGATATTGTAATTCAAATCTTAAATTTATAATGGAATAAAGAATCAATTATTCAAGTATTAAATTAAACATTCAAGTTGCTTTACTTAACATTGTTTTAACACTATGTTGTGTACACTTAATGGGCTAAGGCTGTTGTAAGGGATTTTAATGTTTACAATGTCAAATACCTTCTGAAAGATCATTTCATAGATAGTGGGCCATAGTCACGAATTATAAAAAAAGAAAATTGGGAAACCCTTTAATACCATTTCGACAAATATTCATATAAAAGGTATAACTGCAACGTCTCTCTCATATTGATTAACAGTAGCAGGTAATGAATCTGGGGACTTTTTCTACAGAGAGCACCCTCCTACAACTAGGCAATGGTGAATCCCATCAATACTTTCAATGACTGTTCCATGATTAATTATGTTGGGTAAAAGTACTCCACCCCCACATCTAAAAGCTGAGGTCAAAGATCATAGTAATATATGGATAATTTTAAAGTGAATAAACTACTATTTAATTATTAAACTACAATTTAATTATTATTAAAGTGCAACTACTATTTTACCACACTCAGTGGCCACCACACCTGTCATTTTACAGTGGAAGTAAAATATTATTTTATTGCCTCAGTAAAATAATATTATTATTTTAGCACTTCAAAGCTATTTATACAAAAATATAATTTATTTTTGTAAAACAAGCTTTGAAATGCTGAAGAGTTAATTAAATGAGAAGTTTTTCTTCAATATTTTTCAAATGATTTGATTAAATTTTTCAGCAAAAATTTCTAATAAAATTTTCATATAGAAGAATTTTTAAAATTTCATGTTAAAAAATACAGGTTGTCTTTCAATAAAATTTATAGAAAATTATTATTTGTCATTTCACATATTTTATCTACACATTGTAAAAAAT
The DNA here is from genome assembly GCA_026290005.1 of Latrodectus geometricus. Classification (NCBI taxonomy): domain Eukaryota; kingdom Metazoa; phylum Arthropoda; class Arachnida; order Araneae; family Theridiidae; genus Latrodectus; species Latrodectus geometricus. Next base: position 1,169 of record JAPDSC010045566.1, read on the forward strand.
TTCTGAGAATTTAATTTAATAAATCAATTCAGAAAAAGGAATATCTTTAATAAAAGCCTAGTATGCAATAATAAATAACTCTTTCATATGTGCCCCAGAATTTTTATATAAACTATAATAATAAAACTTCATTAATGAAAATAACAAAAATGAAATTACCTTCCACACTAAGCATAGTTGAAGTAGTAGCAGTTACAGCAACATTAATGGCTGTACAGGTGTAAAGGCCACCATCTTTTAATATAGCATCACTGACCGTTAAAATGCATGTATCAGGTTCTTCCCATTTGATTTGAATTCTACTTGATTCACTGAGTGGATGCCAATCTTTGAACCATTTTATTTTTCGAAATGGAACACCAATAATACAACAACGGAACTCTCTATCTTTTAGAATCATTACAGTGATTTGGTCAAGCCTTTTAGTAATGATGGGAGTTTCTGAAATTATTGAAAAATTTTGTTACCATTAGTATTTACAATAAAAATTAATTTTAATCGATACAAAGGAATTTATAATTAATATACAAAATAGAAAAAAATTTGAATATATAAAATAATTAACACCAATTCAAGAATGATTTAAAATGAAGTAATATTTAATTTTTTAAATGTATTTTAATACATCTAATCAAATAGATTTAAAATTCAGATTTGAGTAGATAAAAAACGCAGAAAATACATGCTTTGAATAACTAATACTTTTATATATATAATTTAAATAACATTTTCTGAATGATCAATTACAGAGACTAATCTCAATTTTATATCGACGAAAAAAGAATAACAAAGTGAATATAGAAGCTGAAATAAAAAAATTTCCGATAGTTTTCTTATTACTAGGACAAACTGTTAACAAAAGAATTAAGGGACTTTTAAGGATTATCAATTTTCTAAAAATTCCTTAATACATTGTTAACATTTAACTATAAACCAAAGATAAATAAAATTATGTTTCTTTTAATAATATGAATAATTATTTGGATTTAACAAGTAAAATAATGGAAAACATATGTTCATAACAATTACTTTATAATTATATTTCTTCATTATATCAAATAAAATATCATTCACTATTCACACTCTTAACAATGGAAAAATTAAGAATAAGAATAGTAAATTCATATATATACACACACAAATGCATCACACATCAATTTGCTTATCATGCATCTTTCAGCACAATAATTTAATACCATCATTACCATCAGCACAATTACTATTTATCACATAAGTAAAGATTATGTGTGAAAGATACATTTATAAGAAAATTTACATTATTAAGTGACAATATCAATAATTTTCTATTTCCATTAAAATAAATTCTTCTAAATATTTCCATTTTTTTTTTTTTAAGAAGATTTGAATTTAATAACAGCCAATGGCCAAGCATATTGCATCCTTAAGCTATTTCCAAATCTGTACACCAAATTAGTTATTAAAATACTAAAACTTTTCATACTGTATAGTAGACAACCTAATGCCGAAAAACTTTAGCTTTATTAAAATGTAATAAAATCAGATTTTCTTTCCTTTAAAAAAAGTTATTAAATTTAAGCAAGCAAATGAATCTAAAGAAAAATACGGCATCTGTTTATTCAGCGATTAAATATGGACACTTTTTAGTTTTTATTTGTATTCTATTAAAATATTAATTAACTCATTTCAGGATTTATTTAATTCAGCATTAAGATTATTATCATTTTTCATATAATATTGTATTGTTATACCAATATCCTTTTTAATAAAATCTGAAAATTTTTTATGATCATTTAAACTAATATTCAATGCAAGTATGAAAAATATGGAAATTTCAAAAGATGGTTTAAAAAGTGAATTTTTCAACAAATTTCTATTTATTTATGAATTACTTTCCATAAATGAAAATACAAATGTGGAATTAATAAAGGATGAAATCAATACCATATATTGAAACGATGACTTTATTATTCTATCGCTTTTATTAATAGAGGTTATTTTATTATGCTTCTTGGCATTAATAAATGAATATTAATAGGTTATTGATAGTTATTTTTAAACTACTATTTTCCAGAAATTTATTTTAAAATAAGTTAAAATCTGTTAAGAACTTGAAAGCTATAAATATTTAAGGATATTTAAAAAATATTGAATTTTCTTAAGAGGAAAATAATTTCAAAGAAAAATCTAATTTAATCTACAAGTTTATTTTCATTTTTAAATTTAAAAAAAAAAAAAAAAAAAAAACATTGCTGAGAAATTCAAATTTAAAATTATTTGTTGCTCATTCTCAAAAAATAGAGTTTCTTTCTTAACATAGCTTTAGCATTTAGATGATATACATTTTTATTTAAAATTTTCAAAATGATGAAATTTGATTCTCATTAGTAATTTGTAAGGCACACTTATTAATATAAATAAACATGTTTCTTTACAACAATAATGAAAAAGTTCATAATGTAATGAAATATCTTATAATATACAATATAATTCACTTAGGTGCAAAAGAAATGAATAAAAGACATAATGTAACAACTAAGCTTTTAAACATAGTTAAAAATATTTTTTCACTTAAATATAAATTTGTCTTTTATTTACGTTTTCAAATTAAGAACAATAAAATAAAATAAAGTAATTACATTGTAACTATGCATATCTAAAGAATAGTAATAAAAGTATGAAATTAAAATACAATTTTTAAATATATCAAAAAATTAATCATTTTGTGGACAGAATTTATGATCTTAATGTAATACTTTCTTGTTAATTGATGGTTAAAATTTAATAGTATTGCCTTGGTAATATTTTTTAAAATTAGTAAATAAAAGTTGTACAAAAAAATTCTATTTTTGAACTTGAATTATAGAAAGAGAAAGGAAGCAGAATAAACTCATTTAAAAAATTAGAAACATTTATTAACTCTGATAAGAGTTGGGATACATTATTGTTAATTTTGCATTTATTGAAAAAATCTGAGAATGTTTTTAAAAGGATGCCAATATTAATAACATAATTATTTTAATGAATTATGAAATATAATGTTTTACATAGATTTATACTTTAAAACCTTTTTTTTCACAACAAAGAAACTTTCCTAAGCAAGTTTATCCTTCTGAAGCTCATATATGATTCACAAATCTCATTTTCATAGACAATCTGAACAGATTTATCAACACATTGCTATTTCTCCTAGAAAATTATGCACACAAAAATTTTCAGTGAGTTTTAAGTAATGTCACTAAATTTTCTCTAAAGTTTTCAAAATTTTCCATTGAATTAAAAGTTTCTGAACTTTTCAAGTTTTACATAAATTATTGCATTCTTGAACAAAACTAAAAGCAACAAATTTCAGTTTAAGTAACAAAATTAGTTACTGAAGAAAACTACTGCTCCATCAATTAAACTGAATATTTAAATTGGATTAGTTAAAACTGAAATATGAAGAAATTTGGTTAACCAATTATATTATTTAATTCATTATTTATTATAAGGATTCATGTTTTGGATTATTATTTTTTAAAGTAACAAACATTCATTTTTATATAGCATACAGAGAAAATAAAGTTATATTATAAATTCAATAAGGATTGTTTTAGGTACAATGAAACTCCCATATGAATTTGTTCAAAAATATGTAACTCTGAACTAGAATTTTCCATTCACTTTAAGCAGTTTTTTACTGTGTATATGCAGACAGCAATAATGTACAGTCTGTAATTAATAATTCATATAGGTTATTATCTAGAATTTTTTATTTCTTGATTCATATAATACAGGAAGGAAAAGATGAAAACCTGTGTAGTAAAAATTAGTTAAATAATCAAGACATTCATAAAAACATAATATGGTAAAAATTACTTAAACATCCTTTATAATAATATTTAAAAGGAACAAAGAAATTTATATATATTTTTTTAATTCTCGCAAATGATAAAAAATAAAGGAAAATAATTAATTAAAATAGAATAATAAATATTGCAGTAAAGACATGATTATATTGCATAAACATAAATAGCTATTATAAACATATTTATGTATAGGCAATATAAGATACTATATGGTTGTTTATGGAATATATACATGAATCAATGTATACCATAAAATATAACACAATTTATGATAAGGTAATGCAGCTTTTTATCCTTGTAGAAAGTAATCAATGCAAATATATATAAATAGCATGAATGGAATTCAGTAAAATTAAATATTAGTGAAATATATATTCCTAATATGTATGAATGTAAATAAGAGTGCAGAAAAGAATGAGCAAATACACTTAAAGAATTCATAATGATGCTTGAAAGCTAGTTAAATTAAAGAACTATTTTCAATTTTTGTATTATAAATGAAATTATGATTATTATAAATGAAAACGTAATAATTTATAATAGGATAAAAAAAATTATTTTGAAAAAATTTAGTTGACCGAGCATTTTTTATATATATATTTCAAATACTGCTTCAAAAATATCTACTTAAAAACTAGACAAATAATTGAAGTATATTATTTCTAATCATTGTCTCAGTAAATACTTATGTAAAATATTATGTTCCATTGTTCCCAAAGAGAAATGTTATAATAATTATAAAAATACAACAAATTGAGAGATGAAATTTGAAAAATAATGAAATATCTAATGTAAGTATAGTTAGCAATTCTTTTCAAACAGAAACAAATAATAATAAAAATAATGCTACCATAAAAATGAATTCAGCCATTGTACGCATCTGCAATTAAGAGCTTTCCTTTACGTTCAATTTCTCCTTGCTCATTTACTGCTTTACAAGTGAATGTACCAACATCATCTTCACCCATGCGCGTAATAAAAAGAATTACTTGACCATTGCGACCTTTCAAGAAATCGTATTTTCCAGACTAAACCTGTTTAAAACATAAGAAATAATGCTTAATGTAGTAAGGTAAATAATATATATGAATCAAAATAAAAATAATTGTTCCTAATAATTGTTTAAAATCAATCAATTATATGTGTAATCTACAATTCAGAACCAACAAATAATTCAAATATATTTGTTTCAAATTTTATTTTTATATGGAAATATATTGAAAGAAAAAAATTTAATGTGAAGATCAAACAGAATTTAGATGAAGAGTTGAATAATCAGTAAGAAAATATATTTGAGCTTAAATAATAATTTATCTTATTATTAAATGCTTAATTTTTTATACAAGTTGTCTCAAATGATAGTTTCATGAATTCAACTAAAATGACTATTATTGTTTTAATATCTTCTTAAAAGTTTACCATTTTGGAAAATAAACAAATGTAAAATATTTATAATATATATTATCTTTTATAATGGAAAAATCTTTCATTAATACATTTGTGTAGAATGTACAATATGAATAGAAAATTTAACATGGTAGAAAAATTTTTTCCTTAAAAAAAAATTTTTTTTTTTATTTTATTAGAAAACAATAGCTAAATATATTTTAAATAAACTAATAAGATTTTGTTTTTATTAAGTAATATTTTTTTAAAAAATTATTTATAAGTTAAAAAAAATTTTATGAAGTACTTTTTCTATAACTAATTATTTTTATAACATATGAAATAAATTTATCCATTTAACGTGAAAAACTCATTTAGGAATTTTAAATATTCCAATAATATATTTTTTTAAATATAATCTTAGAAATAGTAAAACTGGAAAGATATATATTTATTATGCTATCAAATACTCTTTAACATTTAATATGTTGAAAAAACTTATTTAAAATTTTCTTAATCAATAAGTTCTGTTTTTAAAAAAATACTATTAACTAGGAATAATAAAGCTTTTTCCATTTTTATAGAAGAAATATTTTCTCTGACTATAAATTAAATTTACTTCAAATCATAAGTTTTCACTAATTTAATATAACAAAAAGATATTTGGTTGTATAAAATAGAAAGTATCTTTAAAGTGACAATAAATCCAGTTTTTAGAAATTTCTGAAAAATTACACAAAATTAATTGTTTAAAAACATTTATGATCTTAAATTTAATGAAATTATTTTATTTAATATACAATGTCTGATAAAAGTACTTCTTACATGCCTCAACAAACTTAAAAATATTCACAGAAGATTTGAAAATATGTTTCTTAACATACTTGATTATTAGCTAAATATTATATTAAATATTGAATCAAATTAAGCACTTATGAAACAATAAATTATTCAAATATCTAAGGAAAATACTCAAAATATCATCAATTTTGGTTTCTTATATTTTTACATACACAGAAAACTAGCAATAAAAACAAATAAAAATAAATTATTGCTTCATAAAACTTATATACTTTGAATAATTTATAGTTTAAAACAAACTAAACTGAACCAAGCTTTAAATAATAAAATTTTAATGTGAGATGAAATTATACTTATAGGTACATTATTAAAAAACCATGTTATTTTAGGTTGTGGGCAACCATAAACCCAAAATTCAATCCTTCCAGGATGGCCTCGGATTGCATAGGTAAAATCTTCTTCAATGCGAAGAAATCTTGGTGCAGAAGCTAAGGAAAAAAAAAAAAAGTTTAATTAAACGTTTAAAGGAAATAAATGCTTACTCAGCACTATTTAATTATATTTTTCAGTTACTTCATCAAACAGTTTAATTATTGAATTATCCTTGTAAGATCTGTGGTAATAATAGAATATAAGGCTTTGTTATCTTCACAACCATATTAATCCTTCCATACAGATAAATACTTTACCTATATGGAAAAATTAATACAGATATAATAAATAATAAAATTTACAGGATGTAATAAATCTAAGTACAAAATTGTTCTTTTAATGTCTAAGCACATCTTCTGTCCACTTTCCTGAGCAAGTGAATCCAATTTTGTGCAATAAATGACAAATTCATACAACTGAGATGAATTTTACAAGAATAACTGTTATGCATCTTTAATACATTTCCAAGTTAATTAGTCCTAAAAAAGGCAGTATTGAAGTGACTGAAACTGTTTTTTATTACAATAGATTCAAGCAATCACTCGGCTCTAAAGCTTATCCTACAATTACTATTGGTCATATTTAATAAATAAGACAATTTTAAATTGTTTGGAGGATTGTATCTCATTGGAGGTTATTCCATAATTACTGGATGCAAAATTTTTCCGTTAATAAAATTAACAAGCCCCTCTTGTGTTCTAATGATCAGATTCTTTAACCAAATTCAGCAAGATTTTTAACTACAAATGCATCAAATAATTTGAAACTTTTGTTAGAGTAGGAAAACCTGAATTATTAAAATTTTATAAGATATGTATTACTTATGTCAATATTTCCAAAAGAATTGATTTAGGTCAAATATTGCTATTCTCATTCAGAATAATAATATAACTTTTACCATAGCTTTTTAAATATCTATTAATATATTTTTTGTACACTACATACATAGTGAAACGTTTATTGTTAAGTTTTATTCAAATAAGCTTGAGAAATCAATAAGTCACCAAAAGATGCCACATAAATCATTAGTTTTAAAAATACAAATAATAGTTTTTAGGGATATTTAAATTCATCAAACAAGGACTGAAAAGGACAAATAAAAATTCACATAAAAAGATTAGGAAAATATGATCAATATAAAAAAAATTGCACAGCACTTTCAAAAACAGAAAAAAAATCATAGAGCGTAGAAAAATCGATCATATCATTCCAAAACGAGCATTTTTCACTCTAGAGTAAAATGAGCGTTTCTCTAGAAATAGTTATAACAAAGAAAATATACTAAAGGAAGAGCATTTCTATTGCAGATGTGGATACATACATAGATAATGATGTAGGTGAATCCCAAACTGTACTTTAGGGTTAATGGGTTTAGAATACTCATCTATCACCAAGCTATCACACCTAATATCCAACAATTATATTCCAGAATATATATTCTACATTGAATCAACATTGGCTTAATACTTTTTTCAATCCTGAATAAGGTATCATTTACATAATTATTATTTCTGTCTACACATGTTCAAATTTAATATAAACAAATTAAAGTGATAGCTAAAAGTTTTAGTTCTTTGAGACATATATATTCAACAATTTAACCTTCAAATATAAATCTATATTATCTAATCAGATATCCAATAATTAAAGACAATTATTGAATTGCTAATTAGTTTATAAGGATTCATTCTACAAGGTATACTCTATTTTTTCAAGATAAGAATTACAATGTAATTTAATGTTAAACTTAACAACAGTTAAAATTAGCAATTAAAAACATGATAATAATTAAATAATAGATAAAAAATTTTTATTTGCTCTTGATAAACAGATTTTCCAATTTAAGAAAATAGTTTGAACATATATTAACATCAGAATTCTTTTAAAAAGTATTTGACTTTTTAAATAATAAATATTCAAAGCATTTCTTAGATTTATTAGTAATTTATCCGGAAAATAACATTTAATGTTATTTCTTTATAATTCATCAATTTAATAAAATAATGTGCCTTATCATATGTAAGAAAATTTTATAAATAAATATGTCTTTTCAAGTTAGATTTTTTGTGAAGATATGGCCTAAATATTAAAATACGACTTCATATGCAATAGACTTAGACCTACCATACTTATCTAGATTCAAATGAAAATGTCATAATCTTTTGGTTCAAAATCTGTTGGAGTAAAAGGTTTATGAAGACGAATTCTATGAGCAGATATGTACGGAGATAGTGCACTTGCTCCATAATGGTCCTCAACTCTCGCTCTAAACATGTAATTAACTCCTGGAGTAAGATCTCGAATATGACAAGATGTATTCTTGATTTCTAAATAAATAAATCATGGACATATTGATACAATTATTTATTACTAGAAATAGAAAAATATCATAAAACTACCAAATAGTTTTACTATAAAATTTAATACAAAGACACTTCATATTATATTAACTTTTAAATGTATTTTTTCTTTATGTTTAATACACAAACATTTAAATAAAAAAAAATAAAAGAACACATATATTATATAAGAAGTATATAAGAAATTTAACAAAGAAATTTCCCAGAATATAATGTTAATGATATAAATCTTAAGTTTTAAAACTTAATTTAAACAATTGTTTTCAAATTTTGTAAACAATTATAAAAAATTAACTGTGTCGCATTGAGTGTTAACTTATAATGTTTTTTGAATTTCAGCAATTTAGTAAATTCTTTTCAAAGAATAAAATTATCTTTCTAAAATAATAATTATTCATGACACGAACCATGTCTAAAATTTTAATACAAAAATAAATAGATAAAATGTTTAGTTTAAATGTTATCATTGCAAATTAAATATAAAGCTCATTTACCTTTGAATTTGCTCAAAAGTTTTTATATTGCACAAAAGAACTTTATATATATGCAGAATGGATAACAAAAAATTAAAATTAAAGGGATGAAATTTTTTATAACTGTACCAAACATGCAATTGCTTTTACTCTGACAAAAAAGGGGGGGGATAGTATAGCAAACATAATTGCTTTTGTCAAACAAAAAACAATTACATGTTTACTAACACTGCCATTTTTTTTAACCCCTCAAATTTCTAGTGAGATTCTGATATTTTTCCTTTAATGTTTTAGGTATAATCTTTTGAAATACATGGAGGAAAAACTGCTAAATAACCAGTCAATATTTTTCAATTTTCAGTTAATAATTTTCTGGGGAAAAAAAAAATGAATAAGCAATCAAACAGGAATAAAAACTAGGAACTTTTATGCTTACACAGAGCAGAAAATAAATTATTTATCAAATTATCTAATTACTACCTAATTTATATGTAAACCAAGCACCACCTGATATCATACACATTTCTAAACGATATGTTTAAGGAACTTGGGGAATAGAACGTCTCCAGCCTAATGATACATTGTGATATGTCACTTTGAAAATGTACAGAGCCTGAGGTAATGGTGAGGTAGGACCTAAAATGAGAAGTTTCCCCATTATTGAAGCAATTAAATTTAGATACAAATAAACTATATTAACATATTAGATAATTGGAGGTACAATTTAAAAAATACAAAGCAATGTTTTGAAAATATTATATATTTACTGATATATTATTTAATTTGCGAAACATTCTTTTGCACATTTCAAATTTATATTTCCATAGAGTTTTATCTATGAAAGATTTTGGATTTAAAACATTTTAAAACAAAATTAAATTTTGTAAACTAATATTTGAAATTTTTTTTTTTTGCTATAATAGCCATTTTACTTATAAATATATTGCACTATTGATTTAAAGTTTCTAGGTATTTTGATTAAAATTCTAGATTTCCAATTTTGGCACCTATTCACCTGAGATTTCTATCTTTATGCAAAAGTTAGTATTATTCAATTTTCATGACTATGATATAAATCAGTCACAGTAATTATCATAAGTTAAATGAATGTAAAAAATAATTTACAAATACTATAAATAATACATGAATCATAATGATATAATAATTCTGAGTAAATATTTACAAAATTATATTAGTTGCTTGATAGCCAAACAGTGAAATCATATTTTCGATATTTTCTTAAGACTGTTTAGCTTAATTTTTAAATAATGCATTAATAAAAATCATAATTTCTAAGTTTATTTGGGAAGTTAATAAATATTACACTATATTAATTTATTAAGCTAAGTAGTTCCTGCTATTATTTATTTATTTTTTTTTTTGATAAACTTAGTACAAGCAACAATTTTAAAATTTTGCACAAAAATTTATCAAAAACTTCTAATTTAAGAGAGATATTACAATAAAGTAGTTAAATATTTTTTTCAAAAATTACTATAAAACAAGAACAGAAATAAAATAAGAAATTAATTTTATAAATCAAACAAAAAATTACTTTAATTTTTTTTCTACATATTTAAAATCATTTTATTTATTACTCAAAAACTGCAATGAAAATTTTTGAAAAAAATTTCATTAAAACTAAATTATCACTTAATATTTAATTAGTAATTGAAGAATTACTTTTAATATTTATATAAATATATTCATAAAATTTTAGGTTGTGGGGGTAGAACAAAATTTACCACAAATATTAAGAAATTATAGATTAAGCTATAGAAACATAAAATATTTAGACTTTTGAATTAAAAATATTACCTGGTATATTTTCCTTTTGTACTTCTTTCTTAATTGTTTTATGCTTTGGCTTATCTTTTCCTAAAAATATTTATAAGTAAATTATATAAATGTTATTTATATGCTAAAATTTATTAATTCTAAGAGTAAATGTACCTATTTCTCTTTTTTATCAATATTTAAAAACACTCTAAAATGTTTGTAACTTGTACAGAAAGAAAACTTAACAACAAATTAGAGTATTTGCGAATTATTCCATTTGTCACTATATTTGGCATATACTTTACTGAATGAAAAAACCTTAACGTAATTCTAATTGGGAATCAAATTCTATAATTAAAAATCCACTTTTGTAACAAAAAAAAAAGATGTATTAAACATATACATATATATAAACTAAATGAAATAATATTTTTTTAAATTATATCAAACGAAACAATAATTTATCAAATTTATATACAAATATTTTTTTGTCTAAATAATGTATATATGGATGTACAAAAATAAACCTACAAAGAGATAATGATGAAAACATTAAAATATACCAGAATTTAAAATAGCTGATTTTTTTACTTATTTTTAAGAGACCCAATAAAATTATATAACAAAAATATCTACGAAGTTTTCGGATTAAAAATAATAGATATTGAAGGTAGAGAGCCTATGGCTTAATTCATAATTCTAAAGTTAAAAATTCTTTTTTTTAATATCAAATTATCTTTCCTTGAAAAAGCAAAGTAATATTGTAAATATTACCTTCAATTTCAAGAACAGCAGTGCAAGTATCACTACCAAATTTATTGGCAATGGATACACGGTACATTCCCATATCGGATTTTGTGGCTCCACGAAGAATTAAGCAAATAACGCATTTGGATCAGCTTCTAGAGTCAAATGGGAATTTTCTGTCAGTTGGGTTCTATCTTTAATTCTGCAAATAAGAAATAAATAAAACATAGTTTACTGATAATGAAATAATCCTTATTTTGTAGAAATTACCTAATGAGTATAGAAGAAATAATGAAAATTAAATTAAAAAGACTTGGGTTTATAAATAATTCCTTACAACAAATATGCAAACAATACCAAGCTTTACCCTCATGAACATTACTGCATAATATTAAAAATAAAAACTTGCAATAATTAATTTTTTAAAAAGTGAATTTAATTTTTCATTGAAATAAAATATGTATGAATATATTTAAAGGTAAAAGTCATTACAAAATAAATAAAATAGGGTACAATGAACTGAGTAAATATATAAGCAAAAAAACTAATGTCAAAGTACCCAAAAGATAAATTACATTTTACTATTTTAACAATTTGCTTATGAAACAACATATGTAATATTTTATAATTAAGCAAGAAAATCTTTTAATTCAAAAAGGACACATTAGAAAATTTTTTTTCAATTCTAAAATCGTTAAATAAAAACATAAATATGACTGTTTCATAAAGATGAAGGCATAATAGTTAATATTAAATTAGCTTAAATATCATTTGATGATGAAGAACAAATGAAGCTAGAAGCTCTTTTGCTTTTCAAAATGGCAAAAAATCATAATATTTGGAGGTTATAACACAAGAAAAAAAGATTAAAATTATGAATAATAATAATTATACAAATTAAAAAAAATCCACCACAAATATCCAATTGAATTTAAAAATTAAAAGTTTTCCATGATGTAACAAAACTTATCTCACAATTCAGAAAATAAAATGTAACTATTTAAAACCTGTAATAATAAATATTCAATAACCTGATAAGCCAAATATGTCTTTTCAATAATTCAAACATGTTTATAAAAGATATAAATATTTATTAGTAAAATAATGATTATGAATGAGAAATAAAAAATACTGTTTTACTTCAGGCTTGGGAATACCACAAATACAAGCTGTTAGTATAGCTGTCAATACAAGCTGTCATTCCATTCAAAACAGACGCACCCTTCAATTTCTTTAAGAACATTGCAGGTTCACCTTCAGACACTGCTGCAATTTAAATAGAAGTACTTAAAATTAATAACTATTTTTGGATATAAATACTCATTTCAAATTTTATCACTTGAAAATAATAATAACTTTAATCATCAGATATTGTCATTAATCCCAATGGAAATTGATTCTATAAATTCAATACAAAAATATTTAAAAGTGCTTATGATAGACAAATCAAGTTTCTATTTATTAGTTATCTAGTGTTATTCCATACATATTTAACTAATATTTTTAAGATTTGTGAATAATGGAAACTATACAGGGTCACTATTTCATGAATAATAATAATTAACCAAATTAAAAAACATATAATTTAAGATTCTATATATTATTAGCAATTTTATGCAGAAAAGTGTTGGTTAATATTAAAGTTTATCACAAAGAAATGTTTATTAATGCTTTTGTGAATCATAATGAATCAGATAATCATTGTAAAATATTCTGTTTGCTTAAAAAATAAATAAATAAAAGCATCTAAAATGATGGTATAAAAATACTTAAAAATTCGGCATTAAACTATTGTTAATATGATAAAGTTAGAAATTTTTAATATTATGAACTATATGAAAAAATTATGCTTATATTTTAATAAAAAATATCAATATAAATTATGTTTTATTCAAAAAAATTTAGGGGTGAATGTAATTTCTACGAAAATATGTAAATACTTAATTTGGTGCTAAATAAAACGCAACCTTAAGAAGTTCCAACTTTTTAAGGCTTCAATTTTGATTGAAGAACACAGTAGCAGCATCAGATCTTTATTCACAAAACAAATCAAGAAATAACTAGTACTGTTATTTATATGAGAATGTTCAATAAAAAAATGAATTCTTTCAATAAACAGCAGTATTTTCAATTTAATTATGAAAAATGGCTTATAACTCTAGAGTAAAATAACTAGATAATAAATGAATACAACAAAAATATTATGAACTTATTTTAAAGAAAATTAAATACTTAAGAGAAAGCTTTATAAGATTATGTTTTCAGAATTTCAAATAAAATTATGAATAAATTTTTGTTCCAATTTTGTATATTTTTAAAAATACAATTTATATAATTATTATATCATGAAAGTATGAAAAGGAACTTTATATTATTCAGTATAGTTATATAACATCAAATAAAATGTTATCTTAGAATTTTATTCCTTTCTTAGAAATATTTTTTAAGCAAAAATAATTGAATATGATAATTTTTTATTTAAAAAACATTGGATAATTTTCTAAGCTTTTCCTTAATTACTTTAAATACAACATGCCACATAGACAAAATCAAAATAAAATATTTTAAAAAGTATGAAGCCATCAGTATACTGAATAATAACATATTTAACTTTTCTATGAAATTGACATGAAATTTCTAGTTAGCTTAAAACAGAATGATACTTAAGTTTCAAAATTAATTTTAGATCAACAATAAATTATTCAATTATAATATTAGTAAACTGGAAAACAAACAGTTTCTGGGTTATTAAAGTAGATAAGTAGTTATTAAAGTAAATAATTTGTATTCAACGCCTTTTTAAGGTTTGGCTAATTGAAATTGATTAACAGGTGGCATCGCAAAACATGTCAATTTTATTTCTTATATTAAATTCATATCAATTATCAAACAAAAATATTTTAAGAAATTAAAATATAATATTGCGGATTATATTCTTAAAATTTACATTAGTTTACTCCAGACACAGAAATATTTTTTTTTTTTATTTTATTTTTTGTGTGTGTGTGTGTGTGTGTGGGATAGTTACTAAATGGAACTAAATATTTTAAAATGAAATTTAGGGGTTTCATGATGATTTCTTATTTAAATTAAAAGATTCTCCATAATTTATTTCCTGATTCAAAATCTAAATAATGCAGAGCTATATGTTATTCAATGCTCAAATATTTTATGCACATTCATTCATCTTTTTGAAAGATACTTCTTGTAACTTTTACAAATCCATTATATTAAAAAATTCATACTCTTACATGTTTAACTCTTTCACTTAAATCAATGCTTAATTTTACTTAATTCATGAAAGATTTTGTTATTGACACCTACATACATTTCATTATTCTTTAAAATTGTCTCCATCAATTAATTTATCATTAGTTCCATATATATTTGCAATTTCTATATATTTTTTTCACTACCAATTACTCTTGACACAATATAATTTTACTATGTGAATTTCTAATTTTGAACTTTTTCAAGCTAAAAATTAAAGTTTTGCAATATTCCAACAATAAAAATTTTGATGAATACAATTTGTTTAAAATATAGAAATTAGATTCCATTTAATTAGGAAAACATAAGATGAATTAAAAACACTAAAATAATACCTGCAATAAGATAGCTTGAAGAATTAAATAATTTTTCTAAGAAGAAGATGTTATATTATAATAGTATAACTTAACATACATTGCAAAATTCATATACAAGAAAGTTCTCCCATGAAAAGAATATAAAATATTAACAAAAATATTGTATCTATTTCAAATGTTGTCACATATAAAGTGTAATTGATTGAACAAAAAATTCAGTACATGTGAAAAATTGATTCAACCAGAAAATAAAAATCATAAAAATGACTTTTTATCAACAGAAAATCGCTTACAAATGGAACTTGCCACCAGTAAAATGTTATTCCTTTTACGTCTTTTATTTAAAAAAAAAAAAAATGTCTTTTTGTCTATTATTTAAATCAATAGCTTTAAATTATCTCTATGTTTAGTTACTTTTTCAAATAACCCATGTAACAAAAAATCCTTTGCTGCAAAACTTTAATTAAAAAAAAATAATAATAATAAAAAATAAAAATAAAAAAACACACACACTTATAACTTTATAACATATTAAAAATTCAAATTATTTTACTAATGTAACTCTAATGTTAGCTTGACAAGAATCTTTGCTTCACATTTATAAATACCAGAATCACTACTTCATGGGTGTGGGACAGCAAAACTACACTTATCACCTTCTTTAAGAATGGAATAATTCCCTCCAGGCATCAACTTTTCTCTGTTAAAATACCATTCAGCATTTGGTTTAGGAATACCTTCGACTCTGCAAATTAATTTCATTGGCTTGTTTGCTACAAACTGGAAAAATAATGGAGAAAAATAAAAAAAAAAAATTACAAATTTTATTTCAAACTGTAATTTTTTGACACTTGTAATTTCTTTTTTAAACACTAATTTTCTTATATTGATTTTCCAAACACATATTTATTCTGTTATTAATTTTTCCATCAGTAATTCCTTATTTACAAACTACGACATACTTCCCAGAATCCTCTTGTGTAGCACCTTCAATGATAAATTCAATAGCTACATTTGATTGTTCTAACATTTGAGTACTATCATTCTTTACTACTTCATCACCATCTTTCATCTTTAGAAATAAAAGTAAAATGAAAAAATTCACAAAATAATTTGAAATTTATGAATAATATTCACTTTGAAAGAATTGAATGATATAAAAAAAGAATAAAATAGATTATTGAATTTTGTTAAAACTTTCATAGAAATTCATACTACATCAAACAGTTTTCATTATGAAATTAGTTATAATAATATTAAAAAAATGATTTAGATATGAGGTAAGCAATTTTAAATAATAAAACAGGAAAAGTTTTAAAATACTGTTTTTAGGAAATCTGTAAATTGTTCAGATTTTTACCATTTGATTTTGTATGCAGACTGGGTGGTAATTCAGCTTTTAAAGATATTGTCTGCCTTCAGAAACTTTCATTGGTTCTAAGCCTTTAATAAAATATGGTTTATTTCCAGACATTCCAAACACAGAAGGCATCACTATAAACAGAAAGAAACTATATCTTATTAAAAAGTCAGACATTTTGAAATTTTATCGTCTTTATTATTTCAATAAACTTTACGAAACTCATATGCTTACATTGCAACCCTAACAAATCTTTAAATAGGTAGTAAAATCATAATCTCAAAGTTAATTCAGAAGATATTGAAAGTTGTCTAATCACCTTGACAAAATATAATACCCAAAATTATAAAAATAAACAAGTACAAGATTTTTTTAAAAATAAAATTACAACTAAAGACAAATTTTTTTTTATTTACACAGAAACAAATAAAATAATACAATACATTTAAGCATGTCCATTTACAGTTACAAAAAGGAAATTTTTTTGATTGCTGTACATAATTTGTTTAAAAAAGAGAGAGAGAGAAAGAGAAGAAAAATTTTTCATATATATTGTGACTACAATTTTTAATCGTATTCATTTATTGTTATAATTTGGAAATTCCAAAGTAAGAATTATATTGTCTTTACTTACATACATGGATATGATATATTTAGTGAAAAATACTAATGCAGATGACTTTTCGTCAATGAATTTAAATTATAACTTTCAAATTTCATCAATTTTTTTATAATTAGAATGTATATTTTAATTTTAAACATGAAAATATTATAGTTCTTTAAGTATTTGTAATAAAAATATCATAACTACTTATTATTGAAATATTATAATTTAGTTTTTAGTACTGAGAAAAATCATTTGGAATAAAATTTAAAAGAAAGTGTTTCGTGAATTTAAACATTAAGCTATATTAATAAATGTAATAAAATAATCTTACTTTTTTAAAATTTTCTTCACTAAATTTGACTAATATACATCAACCTGGCAACTAACAAACTATCAGTTTGTATATCCATGTAGAAAATGTCATGTTTCATAAATTCAGTTAAAATGCTATATGTTACTAAAATTAAATTATTTAAAAATTTTAATATAATTTTATATATATTTATAATTTGAATTTTTTAAATTATTGGTATAAATTTAACTCCCTAAATAAGTTAAATATAAACTTTAATTCATATTCAACATTTCTGAATAAACTATATATGTTAAAAGTATGTATAAAAATATGGATGTAAAAAATATTAACTAAAAATGATTATCAGTAATTTTAATTTTTAAATTAATTTAAACATCTATGTTGCGCATATGAAAAACAGATTTAAGCTTATTAAAATGCCTTTTTTGTATAAAAAAATGTTATTCTGAATAAAAAGCAACTTTTAAGAAATAACAGAAAATAAGATAACGAAATATAACAAAAGACAAACTGAAAATAAAAAAAGAAACATATTTCATAGGTAAGAAAATAAAACATAAAATTTTGTAGACAATACATTTGAAATTAAATATCTAAAGCAGATAGTTTAAACAAGAAATGATGGTTTCTATTCTAAAAGGGGAAAATAATTAGAATTACTCTCAAACATAGAATTTAAAATGTTCCATAAATCTTAATCACAACTCAAAAAATGAAACCCCAGTTATTCAGACAATCTATTATCAACAATATATATTATCTTTGGCACTAATCAGAAACATTACATTACTTTGTTTGTAAGTATAATTATATATTTTGCAGTTTAAAATTACTAGTTTTTATTATAGTTTATAGTGCAAAATATTATTTTAATAGGCTCATAATATATAATATGAAAACAGTTTCACTATATATTTTTTTTTAAATAAATTCATGAACATCATCCTTGGATCACACTGCTGGAAAAATAAAACTGCAAGAGAATAAATTGATAAAAAGAATTCACTCACTATTCACCATAGCTTCACTTTTAATTTCAGTTTCATAATCTGATACAATGATAGCATATTTTCTCTATCAGCTGGGGTCATGTGATTTATGCACAATTTAAATTTTGCTATAGAATCTTCACTAGTTTCAATACGCTCAGAAGGTGGAATCTCTTTACCATCTTTTAACCTGACAAATGTTACAATAAAAAATATTAATTATGACTACATTATTACGTTTATCAAAATATAAATTTACAACATTAATTTAATAAAAGTTATAAGCTATGCAAAACATAATCATGATAATTTAGATGCATAAAATTATTAAAAAGTTTTCAAATTCAATTTTTTAAAGTAATTTGCTATTTTTTGTTAAAGGAAATATAATGATTATTAATAAAGCATCATTAATAAAGAAACTGTTTGGTTTATTTAAAATGAATTAATTTTAGTTAAAATATTAATTGATATAAAAATTGTATCATATTAAATTAAGCATGAATTAAAAAAGTATAGCTTTACATTCACAAGTTAAAATACAAATGTAAAATATAACATATCTATCGGAAAAAAAAAAAAAAAAA
>JAPDSC010045573.1:0-14602 GCA_026290005.1 Latrodectus geometricus
CTGTATTTCGCAGTAATCATTTACCTACAAATGTATTAAAACATTTACTTTTCATTGAATTCTATTACAATTTTAAAGAAAAGTTATAGTATGCATTTGAACAAAATTGCAGTTTATGCCGAATTGTGATTCAGTTTTGCGTAGTTACTAAAATGTTCTTCAATGAAAAACCATATATTTTAAATAAAATGTAAATTTATGTCGTTCCTTGGAAATTCATCTTTATTTTCTTCAACCATAATTTAATATTTCGTCATGCCTCAACGATGTTTTAAACACGAGGTTCTAGTTTAAGAGGAATGAAATATTTATAATAAATTTCTTGCTAAAATTATCTACATATATGTAAATTACATTTCTTTTTTCAAACAAAATGTATATTTTTTTGTATTTTTACTCTGATTATTCGCTCAATGCAGGAGAGTTCAAATAATTTATGGAACTGATATTAAAATATAGTGAAACATGAAAGAAATGGTTTAATATTTGAAAATTCTTTCGTAACTTATGTAAAGAAAAAAAATACTTATTTTTATGTAAGTGTAAATTGTTTCGGAAATATTATGATATAACTGCTCAGAAACAATTTCATCATAAAACTGAAAATAATCGGAATACTTAAATCATCTCAAACACACAAACTCAGGAACTGCTTTAAGTCCGATCTGCCCAAGACTTAAAGCTGTTGCTGAGTTTCGTCTGGTCACTGAACATGACTGCCTTCTAAAACATCTACATCAAATCCATATTGTTCAGGCCCCTTTCTGCACTCTCTGTGATCTTCAAGACAACATGAATGCTGACCACGTTTGCGCTGTCGGGCACTAAAGGGTTCCTCTTTGAGTAACCGCTACTGGCGTGCTAGGGATTTATTGTGTTCATAGACTTTTCTCACCATTTTGTTTTAGTTAGTTTATTTGTTTGTTGTTCTTGTTTCTTCTGCCTTGTGTCGCAGAGGTCTTTTCTAAACTTTGCCATTGGAAATAAGAAAAAAATATTTGATTTAAACAAGGTTTATGCTACTTAATCTAAAAACATAAATTATACTTAATATCTCATTTGTTTTATGCTAAGTTTAATATGAAAACTCAGGATAAACTCAACATGGCCAGTTTGCTTTTTAATACCACGGGATTAAAACACTATAATTTATTTTTAAGCATTACATTGCAGTGTTGTAAAAAGAGAAATTTAATTTTTAAGAAGAATTGGTGTATTCAAGTACAACGCACTTTCCTTAAATATCAATTTAACATTTGATTTCAATTATAAACTTTTAATAAAATATTAATTATATACTTTCAAAGGCAAAACGTTTTTCAAGTTTTATTTTAATAGTGTAAATAAACACATTTATTAAATTTAAATATATTTCATTAAATATGATAAAGTATATTTTAAAAATTCTTAGAAAACATATTATTAGTAAATTTCAAGAGCATTTTCTTTTTTGTAAAAAAGAAACACTTAATTAAAAGATTAGACAGTAAAAACTTTTATGAATTTTAATTTAAAACTTTGTAGTCTTTCCTTTATGACTCAAACATTTCCTGAAAGAATAAATTTAAAATCTTTATATTCATTTAATTAATATATTAAAACAAACAAGAACAATAGCTTTGTTGATGTTAACTGCTAAACATACACTTTCATGCAAGAAAAACATTTTTTTTTAACTATTTGTATTTACTCGATTTACCTTTTTTTTTCATTTTTGATGGAAAAACATGGAACTTAAGTACAAAGAATACAAAGCAGAAACTTCGAAGCAAAGAATACTCTGATATAAATTGCAAATTCACAGTATGCTCTACTGTTCATTTTTAAATAGTTATAATATTTAATCTCTTGACCCACAGTCCTTGTACTTTTAGTTAAACAGATAACTACACCCATGTTAAATACCAAAAAACTTCTATTCATTATTATCTCCTCCAATAACATAATATAATTCGATTTAGTTAATACACTGGTGGAGAAAAAAGCTAAACGTCAAAACTTTCTACTCGAGAAATTTGCAAGCTTGCAAATGAGCACATTTTCTTAGAGTAGAATTCTTCGGTACATTTCATTTCATTTCCCGAAGCAATCTGACCCTTTTTCAGTTAAAATACTTTTCACAAAAAAGGTATTGTGGAGGGCAAAATTTTCTTTCCAAAATGTCCAAACTTCTTTAATTGCATTCTTATTTTAAACAAGATACAGTCAAGAAATCCCAAGAAAATGGAATGAAAAATAAAATAAAATTCTAGCTCTGGAGGAAAAAGGAACGCATACGTGTAGAAGTTCAGCGATTATCAGCGCGGTTCTTACGGTAAATGGTTTTCGTTATTGCAACAATTTCTTTTATCCCTCAAGTAAGTTTTTCTCTTGTTTTTTGTCATCTCCTTAAAGGAAAGAAAAAAAAATGAATTTGAAAATTATTAAGAAATGTAAATTCTGGAATATATGTGTCACTGCACACAAAAGCACTTAGAATTTAAAATGACGTGTTTCAAAGAGTTTCCTTGTTTTATTTTGGAATAAACTAAAATTAAGTATTTTGAGAATAGTTAGAATGTCTTGACAAAATTCTTACAATCTGATATTTTTATTTTGAATTCTAGTTTTATTTTAGAATGCGTTAAATAATGCTTCAAATAAAGACCACGTTTGAAATTAAAAACAAATTTTCCTTTGTTGTTATTGATTTTATTAAACTTTGTGAAAGAAGACTTTCAAAAATATTGTATTTTTAAGATTATTAATACCCGATATATTGCATACTTTCATTAAAAGGAAAATAACAGAAAACATTTGCACAATTTTTTAATTTAAGTAAGTATTTAATTTTAGTAATAGGTAAGTTTGCAATTGTGCGTCTCAATTTATCATATTTATTTGTAAAAAAGTATTTCCAATTGTGTGCGCCAAATTATTTAAGTATTTGAAATATAATTGTGCATTTTAAGTGCTTATATGAGTAACAGTTTTAATAAAAATATATACTTTTCAATTGTCAAAAATACTTTTGAAGCAAAATTGTGAGTATCGTTAGTGATCGTTTACGAATTTGCAGCATTTGATAACATACAATATAAGAATATATTTTATAACTTTAAGGAAATATAAATAATTACACTATCCATATGTACACAATCCCTTCTCTCTATTGAAGTTCAACTTTTTCTATTTTCTAATTTTTATCATTTTCTCTCCAGTATTAAGCATAAGAGCAATGCATAGTTAGATGTACTTGTATAGCAAATTTCATGTTTATACGTACATACATATATATATATATATATATATATATATATATATATATATATATATATATATATATATATATATATATATATATATATATATATATATATAGTTACACGAATCGTTTACAATTAACTATACCTTTTTTATAAAATATATACAAAAATATCCATAAATTAAAGTAATGCTGTAATCAAACTAAATATTCAGAAATGAAACAAACCTCATTTATTCATAAAGTCCGTGAATTAAACAAACGAGAAAGAATAAAATAGATGGTATTTGTTTAATATCAGGCAGACAAACCATGATTAAGGCTTCCTAAAGCACTTACATCACGTATTACTCGAACAACTGGTTGTACGAGCGAAAACTAACAAAGTACGTTGTTGGTGTAATGGTTAATAGCGTATGTCACCCACACGAAGATATAGAGTCCGTGAAACGCCGAAGGATACTGATGATGACATTATCTTGCTGACTTGGGAAAGAGAAATCCACTCAGCAAGCAATGCCCTCCGAAGTTCTGGTGTAAGAGGCAGCGATTCGTTAATTAAGCATATCCCACACATGCCCCTTCTGATTTGATTAAGGTGGGACTGCTGGCCACTCCATGTGTGCAAAATCTACTGATTGAAGTCAGTTCTTGAAGGTGTTTGAACGATGTAGACACGCTTTTTCATCCCTAAATTCAAATTCAGCGGTCATGGAACCTCTAAACAAACGAATATATTGGTTCTGAATCATGCATGTTTTGATAAAGTTTGATCTGTAATGGTTCTGATTTGAACATGCATATCTGTTCTGGTGCCCAATGTAATGACTTTCTAAACGAGTACTCCTGCTCCACGGTAATGTTGATGTTTAATGATGTTACCTTTACGGTAATGGGTGGTTTGAGATGTTCATATAAGTTTCCGATGTGAATCGAACTGCAAAGTTATCCTCATAATCACCTTATTGTATTTTCGAAATGCAGAACAAGCCCACTGTGATGGTGCCTACATTGCTTGTTCTCTGCTCAAGGCTAACCGATGATGACAATAAGTTGCAGGGAGAGGAAAACATCTAATATGCTCAAGCATATAAACCAGGGGTGGCCGAACTTTTGTGATCCGGAGTCTACTCCACATTTAAAAATCAAAGGCAGTCTACCAATGGCATATCTAAATTAATGTACATGTTTTTTTTCGGTCACAAGAAAATATGGTAAAGTATGTAATTTTTCTAAGAAAAACTTAATATTAATATTTACAATATAAAAATTTACTGACGAAAATAATCAAAGTATTCATGCATCAAAAACTGACCATCCTATTCACTTCGTTTAGTTGAAATTTGGCACTGTATATCTGCGACAAGTTTATCATATTGTGGCTGGTACGAGCTTATTGCAATGTATAAACACAGAATTAAATGTTCATCTGTTAAATGCGACCAATGTTTCTTTTTTTTTTCATGGTTGAAAAGCAGATTCGCAAATATACCTCGATCCAAAGTATGATTTCAAATACAAAATCAATTTGTAAATATTTGTAAACGTTTCCTCAGAAATTAATTTCCAAAAATCAGTATCGATAAATATACTCTGGATTAAAGAATTATATCGCATCTTAATTTAATAATTTCTTCCTCGACCGTGACTGATGTGACATCTATTAAATATCCTATTTTTTCAGATACTTCATCAATGTTGATATTTTCATTAAATGGAAACATCATAAAATTGAGTATTTCTTTCAACCTAATTAAGTCAGAGAATCTTCTTTCAAATTCTTCAAACAAAACAAGTAAGCATAAAGCGAAATCTTCTATGTCTTGGTTTGGATTATGGATGCACTCTTCCTCCATGATTTTAGAGTTTCTCAATTCACGTTTTTTTAATTGAGATGAATACCTTTCTATAGTTTTTTGAACGTTTTAATCGCGCTCATCATGTCCGTTTTAATTATTAAATCGTAAAACCTTTAACCATAAATCTTTAAACCGTATATCTTTGCACAGTTTGTTTTGGGTTTTAAAGAGTAGACTGTAGTAAATTTTTATTTTAAATGATTCATTGATTATATGCCATAAGTCATAAATTAAATTGTTAATATCCGAGGTCATTATCGGGATGGTTGCGTGGACTACCTAAAATGTCTTCACAGTCCTCCAGTCGACCGAGGTCGACGTCTTGGCTACCCCTGATATAGACCATACAGTCCTAAACATTTTCACAATGTTTCATTGAAATGGTCCTACCCATGGTTGACATGATTGATTGACTGTGTGGGGAGACCCCGGACTGTACCATGTGGTTAACGGGTAAAAATTATCCACACCTAGAACCCCCTAGACGTCTAATGTGCTTGGGAGCATCTGCATCACTACAATATTCAATATAAAAAATAATTATAAAATAAAAAAAAAACAATAAAAGGTAACATATTGGAGGCAGATTGCCCTAGTTCAGGTAAAGGGGCTTCAAGTCCTCATTGGTTATATGCCATAAAAGTGGAGAGCATGAGGGGAAACAAAACCAAATTACAAAGTGAGGAGAAAAAGAAAGTCCGAAAAAAAAGTGCAGAATAACGCCCAAGTTGGCTGCCGGCTGGAAGCTGAGGAACAGAGGCGAGCTCTTTTGGGCTGTCCCTGTATGTTGTTATTATTTTTGATGTTTCATGAATACAATGGTTGACATGAGAGGGTCATTTCTGTGCTTCATCTGTTTTATTCATTGGTTACCGCCAAATAACTGTTGTCATTCGGAGTTGTCACTTGGTAGCGACCTGACTATATTGCTTTCTGATATTTTTATAGTTTTAGAATTGTTTCAATACCAACTACCATCTGCGTGCACTGATATTCCAGACGCCCGATAAATATCACGTTAAACATCATCACCATGTGCTCTGTGTCATACCTATGCGGTCGTGACACATGGCACAGTACGGACTGGCTATTAACACATTTACATTTTTGAGGCAGCTTATTTTATACCATTCTTTTACGCTCTCGTCACTATGGAGTATGATCAGCGTAATGAGGTGTGCTCTTGTACTTTATATATAATGATTAAACATTTGTGTTTGATACTTCTTCAGGTGGCAGTTTTCATTTCGCGTTCCTTTCCATGTGTTTCTGGATTATCTTCAAAGGTGAATTTAAAAGAAAATGAACTGGAAAATACATTTTTCAATTTTAATAATTCAAAAAATATGGACATTTTGTCTTCTAATAATGACATAATTTTGATTCTAGCTGCACTAGAATTACTTTATTTCCATTATTAAGTTATGGAGATGGATGTAATTATTATATTATTTTCAAACTTGTTGGAACTGTGGAATATATTAGTAAATAAGAAGGATTTCCTGAAAAAGTACATTATTAAACTTTTTAAAACATATTATACTTATCAGATACATTTTTTTTACACATTTTAATTAAGGATTGTTTTACATAATCTATCTTATAGTTTATAGAAATTTTATAGTTTAAAAGTTTGAAAATTTTATCTGTGTAAGTGCATGTAACTAATTATTTTTTTAAAAAAATAAATAGATAACTAAAAATGATCTGGGTAAATAATGTAAAAACTTGTATAATTTAAACAGATTATTTTATTTCTTTTTTAAAAAATAATAATATTTTACTAACAAAAAATTATCTGTTTGAAATTTCTTACTAATAAAAAAAAGAAAAAAAAATCAAACAATTTGGTTCAACAGCTATTTTTTAAAAGTTACCTTAAGTTATCAGAGTGTAATGATAACTTATAAATTATAAGTTATTATTACAGAGGAAGTCATAGCATTATCTGTCCTACTCCTTTTAAATTTTGGACATTGTATTCATTTTAATAGTTAATTTAAATTATATGAAACTAAATACATATGTTCTGTTATTTCAGGATCTCATCATAGGAGTTTAAAGCTAGAACCAACTGGTCATTTTCACGCTTTTTTTACGGGTGACAATTTCTTCATAACATGTGCAGCTCCACCAAATAGTGGGGCCACAAGACTCACGTGGCAAGCTCCAAATGGTAGAGACATCACAACAAGTACAGGGAGGTAAGAACACGTTAAATAGAATAAAAAATTGTTGATTTTAATGACAATTTGATCTCATATTTTTAATAAAGTAATGCGAACTGTATATGGCATTTCGTTACTTGTAATATGATTTGAAGGTGGATTTCTAAGTTTTTGCACACGTCTCCTACAAGAGAACATCATGCGTCAGTTTAACTCAAAAACTTCAGACTGTGTTTCGTCATGTGTAACAAAAGAAGGGGTGCATCTATAAATTATATACGTTTTTTTAAATATTGCTTATTGCAATATGAAAAAATATTTTCATAGATATTTACAATTTATTGTTACCTATATGATTGAAATCAGGAAAATATTTCTTTTAAAATTTCATATAAAATCTTTATTCATCTAGTATCGTGAATTTAATGTAGGTTTAAATTGAAGAGGAATTTTCAAATGGGCAACAACTACATTTTTAGGGTAAAGAAATTTATTTATCACTAAACATATCTGTAGCCATATTATTATCTTAATAAATTTCACTAGGCAAGATTATGCCGAGATGTTTGTACCATTCTAGGAAGAAAAAGTTATGTTCTACATACTATATTTTAACATACATAAATAGGACATTTAGCTGATGAATAATTAACTCTCTATTGTTAATTCTTCAACACAATCGCGATAGAAAGTTCAATAGCTCATGAGTTAGAATCATTTCCTTGGATATGATTATGAATGTATTTAAAATTGAAGATTGCAATCAAATCGGTTCCAGTCTGCGAAATGTAAATTTAGAATGGTAACAAAGCCTTTCAAGTATATTTTGAGACAAATTGTAAGACATTAATTTTATGAATACATTTACAAACAATAAGAGGGGACTAGTTTTAAAATGCAAGAAAAATACTTGATATTGATACTTAAAGTTTGTATATTTCACATTTATATCCTAATACCTCGATTACATTATTTTGTTAATTATAAAAAATGCTTTCAAAAAATGCTAAAATATTCCATTGTACTCAAATTATCTAATTTCATTAATCAATTCAAATAAATAAAGGTTTAAGAATTTTTATTAAGTTTTATTTTATTTTTTCAAAAAAACTTTTCCTGACATTTTCATTAATTTACTATTTAAAAGGAAATTTAAGAAATGCTGAGGAAATAATTAATGGATCAATTTCCCATCCTACTTTTAAAAATAAACATACATTTTTAACAAAAGTATGGAATTAACCTAGATAAATATTTATTTTAGCCATATGAATAATATAGAAATGAATTCGATTAAAAGTCTTTAAATATTAGTTTTGGCATTTCAAATATCTTACAAAACTACGGATAATTTGTTTTAATCAAATAATTTTGAATCAAAAGTGAAAATCCAGAACATTCTGTTGCATCTCCAAATAAGTGATATGGCTTTTACTAAATCTTTGAATTTCCGTAGAGTTTTAGCTATAGAAATGAAAATAATGCATATATATTAATTATATAATAAATTTAAACATCGAAATAAAATAAGTACATTAATATTTTGAAATTCAAAAATAAAATAATATAATAACTTCAATTATATAAATATATTAACTGATAATATGAATATAATATGTATAAATGCTGAATATATAATAATATGAGATTTGATAATATTTAATTATATATGATGAACACATTTACATATTACATTTCATGTAACATGTGAGTAAGATTTTAATTTACGTTAATAATGGTAGTTAAAACAAAAGTTTCATTGATGTTTTATGATATCTGTATTATTTCAAAATAAAACTAAAAAAAATATATTTGAATATTATAGATTAACAAGAGAAACTTATAAAAATATGTAAATTTTGAAACTTAACTTAATAGGAAACTATTTAAAAAAGAATGAATTTTAATATTTTGTTGAGAATAAAACATTACTACAAAAACACACATTTTACCACAAAGAAATCTGTTCTCTACAAAGGAAAATACCTACTGCAACAGGTCACACAAGCTTTCCCTAGATCGATGCTCTGGTTAAAAATCAGTTTTCCTTTTGAAAACTTTTTGAAATTCTTTGGATCTTATTCCTTTTGCAAAAGAAAGTCACATGTTATCCTTGTATTATGTAAATAAGTCTGAATACATTATGAAAATCTCCGGAAAAGAAGTTGTTAGATTTGAAACATGATTCGTCTTTTCCAGCTAACAAATTCCTCAAGACTAGCATAAAATATAGTTTGATTACATTAAAGTGAATTAACAAATAAAAACAATGTAAAATATGTTGCAAGAATGCAATTTGAATCTCCTTCAAATATTTTATATCGAAATATATTAAATATAATGCAATCCTCCATAAAAAAATTATATATATATTAAGAAGAAAATGTCTGTGATTTAAATTTAATAAAGTCATAAAATGTAAGTACTTTATTTTTTAAAGCAATGGTTAAAAGTTTTGTTTTATTTTATACTAAAAGTTCATTTTCTTGTGTTTATCTTTTTTCTGAATTCTATTTAACATTTTCAATTGATATAAATGTTATTATTTCCTTAAAATAATTTAGTATATTTTCATAAAGAATAAAAAATGACAAATGGATTTTTGTATACAGCAATAGTTCCTCCTGTCTCAAAATTTCATTTATCTTTGTAATTTATGTTTTATTTTAATTTTGCTCTATTTTTTCTATTTTCAATAATATTAGACTTTTCTAAATTGTCTCCATTGCAAATATTTGTTTTTATTATTCAAATAAACCATTATTAAGCTGACAATGACAAATTAATGCTTCTAACAAAAATTTAAATGCCAAAAATGAATTAATTATTACTGCTTTTAAAGTACTATGCATCAATATATTACATAAATATTTTACATTCAATAAATATATTGATAAACAAGGAATAAATGATTTAAATGAATGTATATAAAACAAACTTTTCTAATAAATGTTTACTTATATTTCTAATACATTTTTGTAATTGTTCTTAAATGTCGAAAATGAAAAAAAAATGAGTTGATTTATTGAAATATTTTGTTGAAATTACCATTAAATTTTATGTTACATAAAAATACGTCAATTTTATTTTCATAAAATATATAAAGAGATAAAGTAGACTGTATGGAGAATTCAGACGTAATTACCAGCATATATTTCATTATTGGATATTGAGATTTTATTTTTGTTCAAAATGATACATAAAACTTTCAGAAAAAGTATTTAAATTGTTCCGAGTTGGAGATGTTAAATGTCTTAACATTCTCCGTAAAATTTTCCCTTTTGTGAGAGATAAGTTTCAATTGAAAACCTCTGTATCTAATAAAAAGGAATATGTCAACCAGCAGAAGAAGAAGCAGAAGAAAAAAGAATTTTAGATTGAAAGAGAAGATTGAATTTAATACTGTGCCTTAACCCTTTGTTGGTCTCGAAAAAGAATCTGCGCTAATGCAGTGCAAATTCTCCCGGGATGAACCCGTGATATGATAATTAAGCTCTATTGCGAAAGAAAACTCACTTTTTAGACTGTAAGTAAATACACTTCTAAAATGTGTCTAGGTTCATAAAGAAAAGAAATTTAAAACGCCTGCTGGGAACAAACTTTCAGATACAAATACTCCAACGTCATCAAAAGACATCATATTTACATACATTTTAGTGATATTCCATTCTCGCTAATTATATTGACCTGCAAGTATTACATGATGTAACTAACTATGACATGTATAAGATACAGCAATAAGTTATTGATATATATTTTTCGCTATATACAATAACCACTGGGAATAATTATAATTAACAATGATATGTGGCCATATCAATTTACATTTGTTGAGGATTACTTTAGGGTTTAAAAGGAATAAACGACACAATCAACAGAGTAAAATCTGTTTGGTCACATTGAAAATTTCTTTGGGTACAATATTCCTGCTTTGAATCCTCATCTGTGTTCTGATATTACCTGGAGTGAGGATAAATTACTTTTGGTCCCGCATTCCGCTTAAGCGTACAACAATTTAATAAACAACGCAAATTGTCAAGGTTATCAAAGAACTACAAATAGTGAAGATCATATTTCTTTTTGTGCCACCCAACCTGACTAATAGTTAGCGTAATTGACTACGGATGGGGAGGACCAGGGTTCAAATCCCGCCTAGGGCATGGATGTACTTTCTCTTTCTCTCTCTCTATGTTTCTTGTCCTTTCTTCAGATGACAGAGGAATGTGGCCCACCCTATAAACGGATTTGTGGTGGAGTGGCGTGGGTGATGCTACTGGTCTCTCCCTGTCTTGGTTCACAGGTTCCCACCGGGTAACGATAAAATGAGTAGCAATTTCAGGCCTTGTTGTGGCAAATGGGCTAATGTTACTTACTTGTTCAAGGGTGCCCACCATTAGAAATAAAAAAAATACATATTTCCTTTTGAATCATTTTTGCAAGCTTTCCATGACAATGCCACATAAAATTATAATTCATTAATTTCGCAGAAACGTGAATTTTACACCAGGTGTTTTTTTCTTTTAAAATAAATTGGTGCATGAATTTATATAAGTTTTTACTATGCCACATTAAACAGAAAACTGTTCAATGTATATTTTATTTAAATTCTTTAAAATGAAGTCTTGTAATTTATATAAAATACACCCCAGAAAAAATGATTAATGTATTGTGATGTTTTAAGCTGATAAATTAAAATATTATTATTAATTTATTGAAAAGACCACGTTGTTACATATAGTTTCATTCTGAAAAATGGAATATATATTTATAATAAAATTACAGACAGGTATTTTGTAGCACAAAATAACAATGTCAAATATTACTCAAGTAAATAATTTCTTTTTTTAAACTAAAATGTAACAAAAATGTTTAATATATCCTTTGGTAAAGGCTTAAAATGCAGTGTAAATCGAAAACCAATGAATGTTTTCGTAATAGTCAAAGCGTAAGGAACAACATAAACAAATGATTACAAAATCGATCCCAAAGGTAGAATTTTATTCATTGTTATTGCTTGTAACCTTTCCGAATAATGTTCCTACCGAGTAATTCGACTTGGGTTACCCATTAGGTTTGAATCAATGTGATTTTGATGAAAATGTTTTTCATTTCCATCAAAATTACATTATTTTCCTAAAGACTTTGTGTGAAAGTATTATTAAGATAAATACTTTTAATACAGTATTTTTTGCTTAAGTTGGGATACTTTTTTCCTATTACTTATGTATAAATTCATACATTTTTAAACAAAAATATAAAGTTAAAATCGTGATTAATTTATTATATTCAGAAAATTCAACATTTTTTTAAACTTAGCTCAGGGGGAAAATGATGACATCATGAAGAGCCTTTTAACTGAATACTTTAATTTTGTAGGCAAGTTTGCCAAAAAATGTATTTAAATAATTCTTCCTGATGAATATATAAAATATGAATTATTTTGCTTTCATGTAACAAAACCTAAGTACACAAGTTAAATAATTTTCGTCAATTATTTATGTTATAATTTTATGAAAAGTATTTCTTTTCATAATTATTTAAAAGACCATTTTAAAAATTTGGTCAGAGAAACATGTTTTACGAATATATTTTTTCATTCTTTTTAGCATATAATATTTTCTAGTTAAATTAAGTAAATAATTTTAGCGTAGTTATATAAGATTATGTCAAAATATAATCTTTTATTCATAGCAAAAAACATTTTATATTAAATTGATCATAAGGAAAGCATTTATTTATGATTTGTGAAATTTTAAATTCAAATTTTGAGGAAACCTATCAATATCGAATATATGTATCATAAACACAAGTATAGAAACTTTTTAACTTTCAAATTTCAAGTTTTACTCTTCAAGTGTATTAATTATTTAAAATCAGAAATTAGAGTTCATGTAAGTAATTTCCATACTTTTAACTGCTTGTTTAGACATTATAGGTTCATGTTCACAGCTAATTATGTATTACATATTTCTCCTAATTAGTTCACATATTGTTTTGTTATTTGTTAAATAAAAAACACAAATTCCGTGCAAAGTTAATGCACGACAAAGTTGTCGGTTAATTTTGATTGTTATGCTCAAATATACTCAACTCAAAGGCATTAAAACGATACAATGTTTTTAATAAGATTACATTTTTTGTTGATGATTAATATTCGATATGGGATGTAACTATAATTTATATTAGAGGTTTTTTATTTAATCATGATTTAAACTGTTGTAATCTAAAGCCAGAATTATACCTTGATGTTAAAAATCATACTTTTATTTGAGAAAACTGTATAGAAAGCGAAATACTTGTAGCAAATTCAATTTTTATCGTTACATAGTTGCTTCATGGATTATTTATATATTAATCTGAAAATAAATATCAATTTACTTTGCAGGTATTTTCAAGTTGTATATCAATCATGTTTCAAAGGTTCAGATCTGAAAATTAAAATAATTTGTAAAAGTAATCCAAAAAGGATATAAATCTAACAAACAAAATTGAGCACGAACACATCTGCTGCGCAAGGAAAATTTTTCGTCTTTATCAAATAATTTGAATTTTTTGAAAAAAAAATAACAAAAATCAAAATATGTTTTTAAAAAAACTCTTCAGACATGGATTGATCATTCAAAAATTATGGCTGCCGTACAAAATAAAATCATGACATTTTATTTATCATTAATTTGTTTTAAAGTTTATTTTTACTTAACCTTTCATTTCACTTTCAGAATTTTACCTGTAGTATGCTTTTTATAACCACTCAAACTCATTAAAGGAATTCTTTTGAAGCCGAAATCCTTTTGATGTATTTTCTTTCGCGGCAAATTCTCGATTTTTTCTGCGTCTTAGAAGATTCTGTGAAGTCAAATTTTCTTAGTTTCTTTTATGTTATTTTTTTATTTTGTTATTTGCTTCCAACATATTTAAGATGTATACTTCAAATTTTTTTAGCTGTTATTATAAACATTAAAATCTTGAAAGCTAGGATACAAATTTTAATATTGTTTTTCTGATCAAAAATATTTTTAATAATAAATATATGCTTACCTTAATTTTAAGTACTGCTATTCATTTACATACATCTGCAGAGTAATTTTTCATTTTTAATTCTATTTTGGAATATTTCTTAGTTTTAAAACAGGCTATACTTTACAACAAATTTTGTTCCATTTATGAGAAGCATGTAACTGCCTAAAATAATTTAAATGCACTTACTAAATTATATTATTTATTCATGTGCAAAAGTTAGAAAAATATTAATTTTAAAGTCAAAAGGCTGGTTGGATTTGAAAAAATCCTTTTTTATTTCCTTCAACTTAATGTTGATGTTATACACACAT
>JAPDSC010045576.1:0-14989 GCA_026290005.1 Latrodectus geometricus
CTAATGGTGAATCTTGAATATGCGTTTCATCTCTCCGTATCCGGAGAGGAGAAATGCAGATTTGCATTTTCTTATCTCAATATTTCAAGCGTGAAAAACGTCACATGTGTGACGTAACTTATCGCCTCTCTTAGAAAGGAGGAGTGACCAATCACGGTGAGTAGAGGAAGTGTAGAGGATTTTTAACCCGCGGGACAAACCTGACAACAAACAAATTAAAAACAAATTAAATGCTCTAGGCCGCACCTCTTTGTTGACGTTGCCTTCTGTTATCTCCTTTTCGAGCTCTTTAATCATCTTTTCAAATTCCACCAACGCTTGTCTGTGATTGTCGACATATACCGGCGATGGTCCGAAAGTGCAAGAAATGTAATCAATTGTACGGTCTTTCACCAACGGTTTTGGTATGTGTTGACATTCACCGGTGAATGTCGACATTCTCTGATTTCGGTCTTTCACGGTAACAGCTATACAAGATGATAATAGCTGACCGTGTTTGTCATTCATGAATTTTTCCGCATCCTACAAATAATGTTGATTAGCATTTACATTGAGAGAACTTTTAATCCACATCCTCGATTAAAATTTCATTGATGATCAAAGTCATATTCTTGCATAGCAGCACAATCCTTCATGCATCAGAAAGTGGTGCTGTGTGTATGAAAGGATGTACTGATAATATTGCAAAACAGTATGTTTGATAGGATGTTTCTACAGCTAAGCTTCATTTCTTTTCAATAAAATAAAATGCATAGTTATTTGTTGTTAGACCGAACAGTGAATTCTTATTCAGTTAAGGTATTCACAGAAATTACTTATAAGCCATGTAATATGATTGTAAATGTTACGCTCACACTAAAGCAATAAAATTTATTAAAAACCTCCGGGTAGCCCTCAGCAATTAAATATTTATTGAGTGTGTGTCACAAGAGAAATCAGTTGTTAAATGTGACTTTTCTGTAGTCTAAAATATCGGGTTAAATTCTGTAAAAATATATGCAAGGACGAAATCATTTCACAAATTTCCACTTGCACAGTTTTCGATGAAAATCAATTGTTTCTTAATATAAAACCTGAAAAGTATTGGGCATTATCATTCCTGCATATGTTTAAAATACTTTTTGTAATACACTTGTTACCACATATTAAGAAAAAATCACCGAAATAGCTATAACTATTGCAAAAATAAAACAATCGCAGTCAATTTTTAAAATGATGTTAGAAAAAATGAACTGAACAATACGTCATTGTACAAAATAATGGCGATACTCTAGGAATAGGTCAATTGCGAGGGGCATAAAAATAAATGTCACGGTGCAAGGCGGCAAAGGTTGCTGCATATCTGAGATTAGAAGTCTGGTATAGCTAAATTTTGACAATAACGCCCAGGCATCATTTAACTGAATAGATTTTCTGGCAATCTATTGAAAGATCAGAGGCAGGACAAAGTCAGACAGAAATGGCTAGATGACTGAATGTGAGTCCGTCTGAGATTCATAAATTTTGGCAACAATTTCTAATCTCAAGTTGGGCATCTAGGAGGATACTCCAAGGACATTTACACGCTACCAGATACCGAAATTTGTCATTATGAACATTAAGAAATAGAACAGTACATCAGGCTGAACTCAGATACTCCTATGGTGGTATCCAGATTCGAAACGTTGTCATCCTGATCAACCGTTCATCGAATTCTTTACGAAATATGTTAGGCAACCAGTCATCTTCGTCCTCTCAGGTCACGCCATAAGCGGAAACCTTTTCACTGGGCACGTCATCATGTCCACTGGGCTCGTGATGAACCGAGGGCTATTGATTCCAGGTTTAGCTGGAAAGCAATAGTAGATGCGTTTTCATTTGGAGAGAAAATATAGAACTTGTTTTCATCGATTAAACAATAATAAAAAAGAGGCATAGGATCAGGCAGCGTCTGTATTTGGGGAGAGGCGTATCTCTTTGGGTGGAAACATAAACATCTATGTCTTTTTCCCAGTAAATGTTAATACTCTCACCAATAGAAATTACATCATGGATGATTAAATGTGCCCTTATACTAGGACAAAAGGTGATGCCCTCGTACTACAAAATGATAATGAGTGACACAATGGGCTCCCATCGTGAATGCTTATCTTGAACAAAATTCAATTGAGAGCATACTGTGATCAATTCATTCACCGGGCCTTAAGACAATCAAGCATGTTTTGGACGGTCTAGGACGAGCTGTTCTCAATCCTCTTCCTAGCACCTTAGTTTGTCTGGTGTCTTAAAATTGTCTGGTGATGTAAATATTTTCTTTATGTCTTCGTTTGCTAATTATTTCAATGTCTTGTTATGGTATTTTGTACCTTCCTATGTAATGTGTTATTAGTTTCCTTAAATTTCAAGCATAACTTTTTGTGTTATCGTCATTTTTTTGATTTTAGTTATTTTATGATAACTACTATATTTTCTGAGCATAGAAACTTTGAGTTCTGTTAATTTTTATTCTAGAATTTATATATCTATAGTGGTCCTAAGATACATCACGGCCTCTGCCAGTATGTATCGTGAAAGAAACAGCATCCCATTAGTCGCAACAAGATGCAGCGCAGTTCAGAGTTCCCTGATTTCGAGAAAGGTATAATTAGCGGTTATCACAAATGTGACCGAACCTTAAGGGACATATATTTCGATCTGAAGTACCCAAAATTGACAGTGCCCTATGTTATTAAGAAGTGGAGCTGAGAGCTGATTGTCGGAATGTGTCCCGAGTCGGCAGACCTACGAAGCTGGGAGATAGAGAACGACGAGTGCTGTCCAGAGAAATTCGGAAGAACTGAACCCAACCGATGACCCTTATCCTAGAGTAGTTTCAGCAGGCATAAGGGAGTATTGTTTTAATGAATGCCATCCACAAGGAAGCACATCTGCTTCGTTTTGATGGCCGTGGCCTTTGATCACAAAGTCCAACCGCACTGCTCGGTTGATGTGGTGCAAAGTTGGACCGTAGATCAGTCGAAACGGGTTCTTTGGAACGATGAATCAAGGTTCACCCTTTACCTATCGGAAGGCAAGATACGGGTCTGGCATCTGCCTGGAGAACGTCTCCTACCAGAATGCATTGTGGCAACAGTCAAGTTCAGTAGAGGTGGGATTATGGTCTGGGGGTGTTTTTCCCGGTATGGACTGGGACCCTTGGTCCCCATTCAAGGTAAGTTCAACGCCGATGCCTAGTGCATCATTTTTGATGACAATGTGCTTCCTACGTCGTGGTAGTTTTACGAGTTGGACCCCTCTTATTTTCAGGACGACAATGCCAATTATCATGTTTAGAAGTTAACCAAGGCTAGGTAAGATGCCAAAGGAGTTCATCGAATGGATTAGCCTGCCCAGACATGAAACCTATCGAAAACTTTTGTGATGAGTTGGTTCACAAAATTAAGGGGTGCACTACCAGTCCAAAATCGGTGAAGGAGCTTGTATGTCTACTCGAAGCCGAGTGGAAGACTACCGCTACCTATAATACAAAGAATTGTGGAAAGTATGCCCCCGAGGGTTCACGCTGTAATTGGATATCG
Organism: Latrodectus geometricus; assembly: GCA_026290005.1. Taxonomy (NCBI): domain Eukaryota; kingdom Metazoa; phylum Arthropoda; class Arachnida; order Araneae; family Theridiidae; genus Latrodectus; species Latrodectus geometricus. The sequence goes on from JAPDSC010045576.1 coordinate 3,558, forward strand.
TGGTAGCTCTACCAGGATATTGAATAAAGTTAGTTTTTCTTTTCTATCACAAGTTGGTAGACAGTATATATATATATATATAAATATATATAATAATATATATAAACATATATATATATATATAAATGGTAAACATACATAGAAATATACGTGTATTGTGTTTTTTCGACATATGCAATATTTAAAATTTGTTGTGAGCACAATCTTGCATTTATTTGTTTAATGTCATGATGGAATTTAAAAGATTGGAACAATTATGCTAGTACTTAAAAACAAAAGTGTGCACTTCGAGAAGCAAAGTGGAAAACGGAATGTCCACAAATACAAAATTGTGTTAATACTTTGTTTTTATGTTATAAATTTATTGTTTTTTATGTTGTAAATTTATTTAAAATGAAATGGGTAACAAAAGTAAAAATTTTGAGAAAATGATAATTTCTTCCAGCTCTACATCTTTCTTTTCCGTTGTATAAAATTTTTTACCTGTCTTGAAATTTCTTCAACAATTCATTCTATTGAAAATATGAATTGTAATTAAACACATTTCATGTTTTTTTAATTCATTCGATTTCATTTCTTGATTGTTTTGGTTAGTTGTTTCAGAATTATATGTACATATGCAAATTGCAATTCTATTGTATTAAAACTTTTGCAAAAATTTTGCGATCAGACAACTTCTCGCATTTGGGTAAACTGATAAAACTACTGGAGATAACTAAATCGACGGAGAATCCTATTGTTGTTATTGCTTACAATCCCTCAAAGATCTAGCGTCAGCTAGATCAAATTCATGACAGCGTGAACCCTAGCGAAGTCGAGCACCAATATTGGAGTTGCGCGAACATCTGGCAAAGTGAATCCCAAACAATCCAGGATGTGATCGGGTGAAGCCGGCCTCAGATTGCATTTATTGCACAATGAAAAGACTTTGTGCCCAGAGTCGAACGTCATGCATTTCAGATGCCCACTTCTGAGTCTCAAGAGGGCCATTTGATCATGTCTGTCACCCCGAAATCCAACGCCCCCCCCTGGGTTTTTACTGCTAAACCAGGAATGGGCGGGAGGGGCGAGCCAGGCTTGCCTCACTTTTTTCTTTATAGTGAAAAGTTCTTTGTAAGTTAGTGTGTAGTCCCCATTTCGCAACTCAAAACAACCTCTTTTAGCCAAGATATCTACAGCTTCGTTGCCACGGATGTTAACATGGGAGAGAATCCACTGAAAGTGGACTTCACGGACAACCCTTCATTTCACAATGGCAAGAAAAAGTCATCTCTCCATGACAATTTCTCATTTAAATCAACAGAGCCCATATTATGGAGACAACATTCTCATTACTTTCATTTTTACGTAGAAAATTAGTCCAAATAAATATCGGTATATAAAATAAGAGTTGGTTTTTCAAAAAAATATATATATTCTCTTTAAATAACTACCTTGAATAAAATGTACATATATGCAAATGCGTTGCTATATTCAATTTGTACTCCTTGACGTGAATCAAGTACATTTTTATAAATTCTCATAACGAATTTAGCAGGGAAAATTATATTTCGCATAAAAAATTTAAACTATCTTTTGAAATGACTGAATGAAATTGGTTTACTAAATTGAAGTTTTAAAATGTATTCATTTCAATCATATGTTTGCACACTTCTGATGTATCGCTTGAGTCAATATTTAATCGTTAGAAATATTTGATGTTTAATCTACATCTCCAGTTTTTTTTTTACTTTCATACACATTTTTATAAGAAAAAGGACAAGTATAAATTTTAAATGATTGAGATAGAGTGTGATTTAAATTTCAAATAAACTCATAAGATAGTTTTTAAAAGTTCAATTATAATACAGATACATAATCAGTTACAAAATTTAATACATTATAAATTTCTGTTTTTAGTATCTTCAATTTTTAATGATTTCTGTGTATTTCTTATATTTTTATTACTTTGTTTTTGTGTTAATAATGCTTCCTATTTCTGATTAAGTTTCAATGCTCATTGAAAGTAGTTTTACTTTCATAAAAATTATCTTTTGATTTATAGTTTGTTATTGGATTTTTGATAAACTACAAGATGGAACATTATGAAATTCATTTAATCAGATTCATCATCATTTTAATTTATTATTGAGTATCTTGAGCTGTAAAATGATATCCCTATTATTCCAAGTGGTGGGCAATTGGGTGATTAACCTTTTTTTAGCCACAACAAGGACGGAAACTGCTACTCATTCATGGTTACCCATTGGGCACCTGTGAACCAAGTCACGGAGGCGAGTACCACTATTCACGTCACACCCCCACAAACCCGTTTATAGGGTGAGCCACATTCATCCATCATCACAGGAAAGGACAAAAAACACATAGAAAGAGATTGTACATCCATGCCCGAGCCGGTATTCGAACCGAGGTCCTCCCCATCCGTAGTCAGTTACGCTAACCACTAGACAGGTTGGGCGGCACATCCCTAATATTATGATATTGGATTCATGATAGGTAAATAACTTCCCAATTTATCCATCAAAATGATTCTTAGGAAGTACCTCATTTTAGTAGTTAAATTGGAACATCCCCATAAAGTTATATTTCTGTTGTTGTTTTTCAATTTGTTTTCGTTTTCAAGAAGACAAATTTCAAAGGTAAATGTTTCCTACATCATGAAGAATATCTGCATGCATTTCAAGCATTTCATCGATCATAACAGTTACTTAACTTGCTACAAAATTTGTGAAGGCTGTACGAGGTGATTAATAGCTGATCATGGTCGTCACTCATAAATATTTCCCCGCATCCTATATACCATGTGTTGATTTGCATTTATATTGAGAGAGCTCCGAATGATTAAAATTTCGTTGATGATCAAGGAAGTCATTTTGTTGCACGGCAGCACAATCCTTCATGACTTAGAAAGTGGTACTGTGTATCTAAGAAGTAGAACTGATAATATTACAAAACAGTGTTTTTGATAGGATGCATTTAACTAAGTTAAATTTATTTTTAATGAAAAACAACGTAATTATATTTGCAAAGCCAAAATCGAATTTTGATTCATTTCAGATATTCACTGAAATTATTAATCTACTAAATAACCTGACTGTAAATGCTATGTCACAATAGCAATAACATTTAGTAAAAACCTCCTGGACACCTTCAGTAAATAAATTTTCAGTCATCAGCAATCAGATTTATTGTGTCATTAGTGGAATCAGTTTATATATGATATCGTATTTCTGACTTTTTTGTAATCTAAAATCTCGAGTCTGTATGTATGTAAGGACGAAATCATTTTACAAATTTTTTAACACAATTGTCGATTCTAAATCATCTGCTTCTTAATACCATCCCTGGAAAATAATGTGCAAGTACATACCTGCGTTTTCTTACAGTATTTTTTGTAAGATTTTTCCAGATATGCTCAAGAAAAATTAAATTAAAATATGATAAATAGTACTGAACATAATAAGCAAAATTTGAAAATATTTTCGTTGAAAAAAGAATTGTCTAAGCGATTTAGTTTGAAATGCACTAAAATACTTATAGGTTTCTTCTTCTTCTTTTTCTTAGATTTGGGTTTGTCTGTCATTGGGCACATCTGCTTTAATCAGAATTTTGTACCACAAACACCAAACTTAATGTTTCCTAGTTCCAGTTGCTCGGGTCACCCACTTTATTAATATAAAGTGGGATAACCTTTTAATGGAATTTAGGTGTAACTCTCTAGTATGGGTGATGCCTAAAGAAGTTAATCTAGAGAGGGCAAGGTCCTAGAATTTTTAAATGACATGATTGGCCGTTTCCTCTTGCATATGACATTTCCAGCAGATAAGGTCTTGCTGAAACAGTCTCATTTCATAGAGGTGTTTTCTGAAATGGTAGTACCCAGTTATGAAGACTACGAAAAAATATTTTCTCACTAGAGCCTCTTAGAATTTCAAAGGCAATCCTCGCTGATGATCCGCGGATCATACTTTTAGCGTAGGTTTGACTAGGAGTGTTGAGCCAAGCTTCGTCCCTCCTTTGTATTTCCCATCTAAGAACAGTGGTTTTTTCTGATCTTCAAATTGATCCCACAGAAGGGTTATGCACCAATGGGAATATGTTTAGCAAGTTCATCAGACTTTTCATTACCATTGATTCCTTTGTGCCCTTGCACCCATACAAGGATCACTTTGTTTCTAGTTGCCAGTTCTATAAGAAGGTTCCTACATTCCAAAGTCATTTTAGATTTGATTTCGAAAGAATTGAGCGCTTTTAAAGCGGCTTGACTATCGCTAAAAATGAGAATCCGTTTACCGTGGTTTCCCTTCCTCATATTTAATCGCGGGCAGTGGATAATGGCCAGAACTTCTGCCTGAAAGACCGTAGCGTATCACTCAAGGCTAACAAATAAGCTGGTTCTTATAGGTTTAGTAACGATTATTTCCTTTTAATAAATTTTCACAACATAAAAATAATTTGAATAAACAGAATTAGTTAAACACAAAGGTTTTACTCTAGTCAGACACCAAATTTAAGTAAAAATATTTGAGTAAATATTTCCTATGAAATTGAAACTGCTACTTATGAGCTAGATTTTATATTGCAATAGCGCTTAATTTGTACTATGTTGAAGTTAAGATATTTAGACATAATACTTGTCAAACTTCTGTGCCTTGTATTATAATATATTCATTATTTTGTAAATTGAAGCATCAGAAAAAGTTTAAAATGCCAAAATCTAGTTACTCACAATATATAATTAAAGTAGTGATAACTGGAATATGTTCATCTTCAATGAAATGCATCAAATATGCGATTTTAAATGGTAACTCGATGAAGGTATTTAGATTAAAAACGTTTGATAGATTTGATTTCATTAAAAATGTGAACACGTATCTTAATTGTTATACACCATTTTATTTAGAACATACAACTGCTTCGAAATAAAAACAATGTTTTTGTGGAAAACTCAAAATTTATAGTAGTTTTGGAGTTTCATCTAAAATTTAACAATCCGATTTTCATTATGGCCAAAGTCTTATGGAAGAGTTAAAAGAATAATTTCTAACACATGAGCCCTCTATAATGATTGGACCTTTAATGACTTTTGTTTGAAATTTATTAATATATTAATTTTATGCCAATAAATTACTACATGCTTATCAATATACCAAAAATACCAAAATCAAAAGTGAAATTTAATAAGGAATTTATAAATTCCAGCATTCAAATGAAAGCAATTTTTTTTTATAAAAACTATTTTTCAGTTCTACGTACGTAGTATCCTGAAAAATTCCATCTTCTGCAGCAAACAAAATTTGCATCATAGGACAGACTTAATAAACTATAAAATTTTTATATGATTCAAGTAATACTAGCTTTAAGAGGAACAGCTGATACAGCAGAAAATCTCACACGAGTGCTCATATCATGAGAGATCCACTTCCATACTTGACAGTTGGAAGTAGAGAATCACGATCATTCGCTTCTGTAGGTGTCCTTCAAACTGAACTCATCCTGTTATTGGGAAAAGTGTGGAAGACGACTGATCAGACCTTACTTTCTTCTACCAATTTTTGTGAGTGATACCATTTTAGATGTTTGTCTTTAATAACTGCGGAAAGTGATTAAATCTTTTAACTCCTTTTATGAAATACAGTAATCAAATTTAAATATCTAATTTAAGCACAAATTTTATTTATATTTCCAAAGCTTTTTTAAACGTACTCCAGAACTTTGCTTTGAATGTATTATTAAAACTGTAGCTCATGATACCTTAAGTTTAAAATTTTTAACTCCAAAATTTCAATATACACATTTTTCCTTCAAACTTTACTGTAGACACATTACTAAGCAAAAGACGTTCTCGAAGCATACACCAAAACCAGAGACTCCAATCTGGATTCCAGGGATTGAATCTGGATTTATCACTCAAGATAAACTGTGCCCACTCACCTTCGGTAGAATTTTGACATGCTGAATACCTCCTCAGCAGAGCACTGTGATTGGATTTTGTAATTAAAAAATTATGGGTGGCAGTATTACTATGTAAACTAGACAAATGCACTTTTTCATACAGTTTGCCTGGATGCTTGTGTGAATTCTTTGTTTGTGTTGTTTCTAGGACAAATTTATCTGGTCTATTTCGAAACCCATTCTAACAACCTCTACCCATCTTCTCCTTCTGAATCACAAGAGCCTCTGCCAATATGGAAATCTTTAAATCACTTGATATTTCTTTAAGAAACGGTCATTTCTGATGTCAGACTATTAGGCCTTTTTCGATGTGAGGCCGCTCAGAATATTGATCTTAGATACACTTAATTTCAATGTTGTTTTCAATGTGATATTTAAGAAAGCTTGTCATAGATCAGAACTGCTGATATCTTTATTTCCATGGTTGCCCGAACACTTGATGGTAGATAGTGTATATGTATATATATATAGTTATAGATAACACAATCGTTATCCAAATTACACACAAGCATTTTTCAAGTTAGTTATGCAATGTTGATATATTTTAAGCTTTGTGCTGTAAATTTTATTATTGTTATTTCTTTTTTAAAGCACTTTTATCATAAAAATTGCAATCCGAAAATATAATCCCTTAAACGACTATATAAATAAAGCTTTGCGGTAAAAGAATATTCCACTATATAGACGTGTGTGGTAAATTAATGTAGATACGCAACCCTATTACTTAACGACAACCGACTTGAACATTAAAGGTAAGAGCAGAAATATAATAATTCACGCTCTTTTATTTAGTTCAGGAATGGGAAAGAAACGAGTCCAGATGAAGTTTTACTTTAGTTATAAATAACCTATTTATTATTTAAAGAGACTGGTAGTATAATCAATATGATTTTATAATCAATAAGATTTGCACTCCTACATTTTCTCCCATACAAATGCATTACTGACAATTTATTAAATTATACCAAAAAAGTAATCAGTTCAGTATAAACAATAACCATATGAGTATAAACTTAAGCTTTGTTATGAAATATGTTTTTTTTTTTTTTTTTTTTTTTCAGATTGAGAGAATGACTTGCTGAATAATATTATGTGTTTTTTAATTATGTTATAACAAATATAATTATATTTCTGACAAGTGCATATTGCAAAATTAATTATCAAAATAGTTTATACTGTTGAAAACTAAACTAATAAGTTCTAAATATATTAGCGTCTAAATATATTAACATTGTTATTTCCTAGCTTTGTGCATATATCTATTATTGCTATCTTATTTCCTATAAATTTTATATATTTATAAAATTTCTTATTAATGTTACATTTAAAACTCTTATTAAATTAAAATATTACAAATTAAAGAATCCCTGAATTTGTTGTTATTCTTTTTACTTTTGTTTTTGAAATATTTGCATAGTTACGGACACAGATTAAATGTTATTAAAGTCTCATGTTATTCTTCACGCATTTTCTAAATTGCAATGCTATTGGTGCCTTGTTGGCCTTGTGCTCCATGTTAAAATAACCATTATTATTTGTATTTAAGAACACACTTTTATCAATAAATCGTACAAGAGAAATTAACTTCTTATTGGATAGAAAAAGGAATACACAAATGTATTTAACATGTCGATTGCAGATACACATAAATGCCATAAATTTGTAACAATAAAATCAGATCATGAGTTATTCAAAGATATACACCCTTTAAGCTTAAATACTTTAAGCTGTTAACTATAATTCACATAAAAACATTGGGGTGTGAGTATCACGCACCCGTTTATTCTAATAAAAGATAACCAATAAACGCAACGAATACTATCTTATTTCACTTATAAATAATCTATTGATTATTTTAAGAAACTGGAAGTATATTTAACACATTTTATCATAAACATTTTTCACTACACTCAAATATTTTCCCATATGTGACAATCTGTTAAAAAATATATACAAAGTTAATTTTTATTTACTTTGAAATTTCTCTCTCAAATAAATTATTAACAAACTATAATAATTTTGTAGATATTGATATGAATCTTCGTAAACTGCCAAATATTTTCAACAAATGTATATTCTGAATAAATCATTTATTAAAATCAAAATACACTACTGGCCATTAAAATTGCTACACCAAGAAGAAATGCAGATAATAAAATGATATTTATCGGACAAATATATTGTACTAGAAATAACAAGTGATTAAATTTTCAAAACATTTGGCGGGATAGATCCTGAGAAATCAGTACCCAGAACAACCACCTCTTGCAGCAATAACAGCAGTTATACGCCTGAGCATTGGGTCAAACAGAGTTTGGATTGTATGTACAGGTACAGATGCCCATGCAGCTTCAACACGATGCCATAGTTCACCAACAGTAATGACTGGCGTTTGATGACGAGCCAGTCGCTCGGCAACCATTGACCAGACGTTTTCTATTGGTGAAAGATCTGGAGAACGTGCTGGCCAGGGCAACAGCCGAACATGTTCCGTATCAAAGAAGGTCCGTGCAATACCGGCAACATGCGGTCGAGCACTATCCTGCAGAAATATAGGGTTTCGCAGGGCTCGAATAAAGGGTAGAGCCACGGGTCGTAACACACCAGAAATGTAACGTGCACTGTATAAATTTCATATCTTTAGCATGCCGCCTTCTTGGTGTAGCAATTTTAATAGCCAGTAGTGTAATTAAATAATCGATTTTTGTATCAATTAAAATATAATGAATAATAGTATATAATGGAATCGTAGAATTTGAAGAAAATTAATATATTATACTTATTTTTCGTGGGCTTCTGCTAATGAAAATTCCACAATTTGACGAAAAAACTTTTTATTAAGTTTAAAAATTGAAATACAAATTATTCATTATCAATACCTTTCTGTACGCAACAAAATCAAACGCAAATTGTTTAGCATTACCACATTGAATTTTAAGTGGAAGAAATTAACAAATATTTTATAATTTTCTTAAAAATTTTATTTAAAATTTTAATATCATAAATTATTTTTAACTCTTGTTAAAATTAAAAAAGAGAAATATATTAAAGCTATAAAATAATATGTATCATTACTTTTTAATATTGAAATTATACCACATATACTATGATATCGAATCAACTTTTCCAACTAAATTTTGTAAATTAGTTTTAAATTAAAAATCGATCTTTTATTTTTAAACTATTCTAACAAACATACATTATTAAGAATTATATTCTAATATTTGTAAATAATATAATATATTTTACAATAATTGAATTATGAGTTCTACTATAGCTCAATAATATTTATTGTTTTGAAATTATTTCAACATTAAAAGTAATTTCAGGACATATGTCCCATAAAATTTATAAATTAATATAGATCTACATTGTTCATACATTTAAAGTATTTTTAATTAAATAAGTTAAATTATGTTTTAATAAATTATCATATAATTACAATTTTAAAGCACTAACAACATTTTAATAATGAAATATATAAAAAAAATTTTTGAGCCTTAAGAAAATCTAAATTTTTGAAAAAAAAATTCTTTATATCTAATAATATTAGAAGCTTATAGATGGAAATCAGCATAAAAGATTAAAATATTCTTAAACAAATATTTTACTTTTTATTATTAATAAATGTTGAGTCTCTGAATTATATGTGCGATATTATATGCATCTGATTTTTCTTGAGACAATTTTCTTAAGGTGCAGATACATCATATCTACTAAATACATTTGCATTTTTATTTCACAACTTTTGAAATTCGTTATTTTAATGATTTTCTTCTTTGTATACATGTGTCTAGACAAAAAAATCCTCAAGGTTTTTAAAGTTAGTTCCTATGCTACAATAAGTGTTACAAAAAGAAAATCTTTAGAAAGGTAAACTATCAAATAGTTTTTACAGGTATTTACATTTCTTCAGTTTCGGGATGAAATTGATTTAAAAAATTATGATTGCGATTCACAAATATACATGCATAAATAATATTATTGAGTAGACATGAAAACATTTTCAATATATCTATATATATATATATATATATATATATCATTCATTCATAAATGTTAATAAGATACAGCTCTAATGTAAACCAAAAATATTCTTCATCAAAGACTCGAATTCCCTCAAAACACATAAAATTACTATTACAAAGGGATAAAAAAAAATAGATACACATATTTATTAGATTAAGAAAAATGTAATCAAAGTATTTTGTTTAATCTTAAGATACATTTATTATTACCATTTTCTATTTTTTTCCCTATAATTACTTATGTTTGACTTTCTACTTGAAAAGTGTGCCACAGAAGGATATCTATAAAATCTTTTTTTACAACTGGAAACAATTCTTTCTGAAAAAGAAATAATTATATTAATGGGCTTAATGTAGTTTATATTTCTTTTGTTTAACCACAAAATAATAGGTTTTGTTAGAGTTCAGTTTTAACATACCATTTTTTTAGTTTGTTAATATGATTTCTTTAGTTTTTAAAAATAAGTATTATTTGGTCTAGAATGTTTTATAAGACAACATTAGTTATATTCTGATATTATTTTTAAATAATCAGTAGAAAAAAATACGCACTTGTAATTCTCTTTAGACTGAATATACATAACGCTCCAGGAAATTAAGCTTAATGATTTCAGTAATTTGAATTGAACGAACTTATGAAAACATATATGTTATAAAAGAATAGAATTCTTGTTATAATCTTATTAGTTTTTTTCTTAGATTTTTAGACAAACAAAATATTTGTTATATCATATTTCTATAAATGAATAGAAACTACAAATTCTGAAACTAAACAAATGGGAGCTTCATTAAAATTTGATAATAGTTTAAATTAATTGATAGTTGGAAAATTAAATTTAGTTTCTAATTCAAATGTATACTCAGGGACGTAAAAATAACATTTTATCGACTAATAATTCATCATGTGATACATTATCTTCCTTCAAATTATTAAAGTATATAGTGAGATCATGTCTTTAATATATAATTTAGCAAAAGCTAAATAATTAGTTTGTAATTATTTTATAAAGTTTTAAAAATTAAAAACGATTAGTTTGTAATGTTTATCTGTCAAGGGACTGAAAGTTATGTTTAAATTTTAAATAGTTACAAAAACGTGACTTTTATTTAAAAGCTTATAATTTATTTCATCTTTGATATGAAATTAAAATGATCGGATTATATAATCCTATCAATTTATTTTCAAGGAAAATAATAAGTACTTCTGAATGTATTATTAAATAACTTCAACATTATATTTAGTTAATCAGAATAAATGTTGCTTATAGTTAATTTACTGTTTTTTCACTTGTTTCTGTAATTTAAAATTATTATTAATTAAGCAATTTAATGATATGTTTGGATGCCTTGTTGAGGCAAATGGTCTAATGTACTTTCTTGCTCAAGGGTGCCGCCACTTGAAATATATATATATATATATATATATATATATATATATATATATATATA
>JAPDSC010045583.1:0-28167 GCA_026290005.1 Latrodectus geometricus
ACATTTCAAAATAATTTATAATTGGTATTTCAAAATATCTTATATCAGTTTTCAGATTGGTATTTTGAATTAATTTTTCAATTGTTATTTTAGATGATTTTAAAATATCAATTATAATATATTTTCCAAAATATATTTCAACATGTAAATTCAGACCTCTCTCTCTTTAAGTATTTCAAAAATTAATATTATCTAATAATGTAGAACTAATTAATTATACACAAGGTATGTGAAAAAATCATATATACGAATAATTTATAAATTCATTTTCCATTTTCCCACTACCCACTATATATATATATATATATATATATATATATATATATATATATATAACGTTACGATAATTGGAAGCATTTAGTCAATCAGTATAAATATTTATGAATATTTTATCACTTGATATTATTCTATCTGAACTTTGTACGTTATTTTGTGTGCAATTTCTAAAATATCATAAAAATTTTAATACAAATATTTTGTCACTTATTTTTCCTATACGAATTATATATCAAATTATATACGAATATACGACGCGAAATATTCTTATAGTTTTAGTATAAATCATTAGGTGAATCTTTACCTGATTTGATGTCTATTCAAAGTGAAGGGTTTCATTAACGAGTAGTGGTCTATATGACACTGAATGTTCGTTACTTATTTAATTTGAATGTTCGTTGCTTCTTTAACTTTTTTATGAAACACGGCAACTCATTCAATCAACTCTTTCAATTTATATCTCTATAAGTAAATCTTCGATCGAGAGGTTTAAAAATAACAAATTACAGAATTGTAGGTAAGAATGATAACAGTTAAGCTGTCATCACAAACCGTAATCTATTGAAAACCATTATTATTCACTCAATTTTATAAAATTATTAGCATTAGTTTTTAAAATATAGTATTGGCCACCCTTTACATTCATGCTTAAAAATTTAGTATTTTGTTACCTGTCATAATTATAATTATCTTCAATATACGTTATTATTTAAAAATTCCTTTTCAAATAAGTCTTATCATATCATTAAAATAATTTATAAATATTTTAAAAAATTCTAACAATATAGTAAAATGTTTGCTAAATTAAAAATTTATATTTGTAAAATTTGTAAATTATTTTATTTGTATCAAATAGATTCTCCTTTAGTACCACAATATTTAATACCTTGATTAAAAATTCAACAAATTTATATTTTTCGTTTATGAAAAGTTCTAAAAATAATAACAGCTATTTGAAGCCCAGAACTAAATTAAAATTTAAATTAGCAAAATTTGTAATTTATTTAATTAGTATGAAATAGATTCTCTTTAAGCACTATCACAATATTTAATAACCCTTGATTAAAAATTCAACAGTTAGACACTTATTTTTCGTTTATAAAAAATTCTAAAATAATAACAGCTACTTGAAACTCAGAAATCAGAAGCAAAAAAATATTTATTTTAAAAATACTTAGAAGTCTAATAGTTTTTAATTAATAACTCAGAAATTAGAAGCAAGAAAATAATTGTAAGATATTAATTTTCACAACCACAGTATATCTTTTACTTTTTATTTTAAATCACCGGCTTTTACGAAACAATTGAATGAAGAATTAAATTTTCGCAATTAATTTAATTTTCGCAATTCAAGTTATCACTCAATAAATAAAAAATACTTTATTTCTTTATTGTAAAAGGAGCAAAGGTTTGTTTTGTGTGAAGATAATTTACACTTGTCTTTTTATTGTTGCTTTTTCAGTTTTTTAATGAAATGAAATAAAAAAAATTTTAGCATGGAATCCAAAGAAAATAAAGAAGGAAAAACCAAAATTCAATTATTATGTTTTTGTTGGATTTCTTTGAATGAAATGTTTTATCTGAATTCATATTTTGTGTCATTGTTTTAATGGAAAAATTGAACCAAGGATATCATATTTTTAAGCAAATATACTTTTATAAAAATACAAAAAATAATTTTTTTAAGCCATCAAACTTTGAATAAAAAATTAATAATACCTTTAATTGCTGATACTAATAATTTGTTAGAGAAGAAACTTTAATTCCATATTTTTAATTGTATTCTAATTCAACTTAGTAACTTAAAGAGCAATTGATCAGAACTTAAATGTTTTTTAATTCCTTATAAGAAAATTTAATCCTAAAAAACTAATTCACATTTTTTTAAAAAACGTATGCTTAATAGTAAAAGTTAGAGATTATTTTCCTTTTTCTACAGAAACTACTTTGTTCTCAAACTTTTTCTTGGATGAAAAACAGAAATTAGAAAAACTTTAATTATTTTGCACTGCTATGAACCGAAAGAAACTTAGAAAGAACAGAAAAAAGAAAATATAGAGTTCCATTACATGTTATTAATAGTTAAATATTTAAAATGTATAGTTTTGAAAAGGCTTGGTTTAAATAAAAAAATTCTGTAAAAAATAATTCAATGATATTTTATTTTTTGATTTGTTTTCATGTTTAGGATAAAAATAAAAGCTGCAAATGTAATTTAAATTAAGTAAGTACATAAGTAATATCTATAATAATAACAAAAGTAACAACGTATATTTAGTTATTTTTAATCACTTTTGCAAACATGAAAACATCCTTAAATTTGTATTTTAAAATTTAACCTCATGAGAAAGTCTCATAAAAGTATAATAGTATTTTAGGTTTTCTTAGAAATGTACGTGTTGTCGCAAAATTAAGTGTTATTGTAAAAATTCAGGAACAAATAATAAAACTGAGAATAAACCAACTTTTAAGTTAGCTTGTTATGAAAAACTGCCTTTATGTAATGGAAACTACACTATTCTTAAAGTATTTTAAAAATATTAATTAATTTTCAATTTAAATCAATAAGTCTTTCAAAGTCGATGAAATATAATTAAAGATTTACATTTATTAAAGAAATTAACAAATACATCTAAATAACATCAGAAATAATTCTTAGGTTGTACTTATTTATTAAAACTGTAAAGCTTCATTTATCCTTGATATATTTTTTCGTGGATTGAAGATGCACCGTAAATCAAGAATGTATTTTATCTAATTGATTCAAGAATTTTTCTTCTGGTATCTACTTGGAGAATGAGAATTTCTTTAACCAATTAAAGCAAAAGTTCTTTTTTGGCAAAACTCTTAAAAAAAATTTCCATCTACCATCTATGTTAAATAAGCTTCATTATAATCTATTCTATATATTTTTATTGGAACGGATTTCAGACGGGCATTAGAAATAAAGTAACGCAAGATACAAGAATACCATGTTCGTTTGAGACATGAATATGTGCAAATTTGCCTTCACCAGTATCAGACACTGGCAAATGCGTCAAAGGGTTAATGAATGTTTGGAGAACTTTTCAAAATGTGACATTGAATGTATGTATTTCCTAGACAATATTATTGTTTCAAAAGAATTTTTTTAATCAAATGAGCTGTATGATGAATTTATAATTGTTTGAAAGAATAACTGACTGAAGAAATTTTGCTTACATTATTGAGGATTTTTCAATTTGCATTCATAGATATAACAATTGTTAGAAATCGGGGATTCCTTTAAAATTAAAATTATCTGCTTATCTCAAAACATTTTTCAAACTCTTTACTTAAAATTAACAGTTTGCAATTAATAAATTTATTTCTTTATGTTAACACGATTTTTTGTTTGTAATTGAAGCATAAAAATTCGTTAAATTAAAGAATAACTGCAAAATGCGCTATCTTTATTTCATCAAATCATGAATATGTTTTAAAATTAATTAAAAGTATAGAATTTTTAAAATAATTGTCCTGCATAAAATTTCAAATTCTAAATTTTATGCAGAAAAATAATTTTTTTAAAAATATTTTTAAAAAAATTATATTTATTAATTCTATACTGCTAATATATCTTAATATATCTATTCTGCTAAAGAAATATTAGTGAAAAGTTGATTTGAGATTTTATTTTTTCATCAAATTACATGTAGTTCATATACTAGAAATATTGAGCACTACAGCAATTTTTAAAAGATTCCAGGATATTTCAGTTGGTGTCGCATTGAATTTGAGTGCCATTCGGTATAAATGAAGAAACTTAAAATTTAGCATAGTAATTAAAATTCTGTAAATTCAGTTCATTTAAAAATTTAATAAAAATACAATGCTCAGTTTAATAATCATTTAACTAAATATTATAAAATATTTTTATCAATAAAATTTATTATAATAATATTAATAAATATTTTTATCAATAATATAGCTTAATAGTAATGTTCTTTACATGCATTATTGCATTTATTTTTGCAAAGTGTATTACAAGTACTTTTTTGGGTGTACTAAAAAAATTGCACAAGAATAATCTTCCAACCACTTTAATCAATCTTGTATTTTTTTTATAAATTATTTGTTCCCTTCTATAGAAAATATTACCAACATTTATCTCATCTGACATATATTTTATGGAATTGTGAATAAAGTTTCTGACAGAAAATAGCTGCATCATAATTATCATAAGCAAGTGAATAACTTTTTTTTTTTTCCTGACATCTCCTTTTTTTGAGCATCATTTATTTCTCTGATAGCTTTTATCTCGTATATATTTTGACCTGGTACAGGACTTTTCTTTTTTATCTCTTTTATTCCGTTGACTTTGTTTCCTTTAGAAAGCATTTTATGTCAAGAATAATGTTGGGCCAATGTAGAATTAATATCATTATTCTCCACTTCAAAAGAAAAAGGAATTTCGCTTATACTTTATCGTATTGAATATGTTATTAACATACAACATCAAGACTTTTCTTGCAATTAATTTCTTTTTTTAAAGCAAATATTAAATTTTAAAATATCTTTCTGTGTAGAAGCCTTTGATAATTCTTAACATATACTTAGAAATATTTTCAAATTTTAGTTGTTTTTTTTTTGGTGCAATAAAAATTAGAAAAATTTTTGCTAAAGCAAATATTGGTTATTAAGAAAATCATTTTTATTTATGCATAATGAATAAATAACTGCTTGATGAAAAGATTTTGATAAGCTCTATGTTATAGGTGTTTAAATAATTATTTACATTTCAATCATTTGTCAGTAATCCATTAGGTGTTGTAATATATAATTGTAAAAGTCAAACTATGTAAGTGATCAGTATGTTGTACATCATATCATATTTTTAATTAATGAAGTGCAACAAAAGTTTGGTGATCGAAACTTAATAAATTAATAGTTGTCCGGAATATCTAAAATATAAATTAAGAGAAGTCAAGCAGTATGGAATGGTATTAATTTATAGTGGGTTGGAGCATAAGCAAAGATTTTTAAATTACGAATTAATTTAAGATAATTTTTATATTTTAACTCAAACAAAATGTAAATAATAAATATAACTCGAAAGAATGTTTGCAGTTATTAAATCAAAGGCACAAAATGAAATATTAAGACTAATTTGACATTGATTCTCTTACAAATTTTCTGTCATGAAATACTGAAAATTGTTTAGATAATATAAGTTTTAAATTAATTTTAATTTAGAGTTAAGATTTGCTATTAATATAGTACGGGAATAAAAAAAAATTAGATTAATTTTAATGTCACCCTCCTGAATTCTAGGGATAAATGATTTCTGAAAATTACATTATATTTGATTTTATATTTTAAACGAAAACTTTCATAAATTTTAAGATAAAGAGTTAAAATATAAGCAGGTTGATATTAAACAAATTATTTTGCAATTCCAGGCAAAATTCAATACTGAATTTCAAATAAATTGCGTATACTGAACAATTATCATTACTTGTTAAAACAAAAGAGCAACAAAAATTATTAGAATCATTTTGTATTTATTTTATAATTGTTGATGGTTACTTAACAATTCAACTAAAAACAGAGCCACATGGGATTTACATTTACATTTTTATTTAAGATGAAAAGTATGTAATTTATATAATTTATCAAATTGTTGGTCCTGTACTGTAAGTATACTCACTTAGTATTGTTATAACTAATTTCTTAGACTGTGTACACAGTTAATTTTTAAGCATAAAATATTACTCTTTTTCATTAAAAAATTAATATGTAAAATATTTCGCCTTTTTTTGGTTGTAATTTATAGGTCTTCAAATGTATTATTTAACATACTTTCTGTTTAATACATATGTAAATTAAGTATAAATGCAAATTATTATTAATAAGGATTTGAATATTTTGACAATCTGTTTATGAATAAATATAATATTCATTTGATGGACCAAATAAAAAAATGGTTTTACATGTGTTAATAAAGCATAATTATTTAAATTTAATTAACAGTTTTTTTCGAAATCATTATCATAATCTACTGAAAAAGTGGAAAATTTTAATCGTTGTACGCATTGCTTACGTACAATGATAAGTACGTTGATCAATAAAAATTACAAAATTCAAAATAAACTGTTACAGCATCTTTAAAATGGAAAGTAATAGATTTCATAAAAAAAAATTCAGAAAAAAATTTCAAAAACTTGCTTGGGAATTTTTAATATATATTGAATAAGAATTTTTTTAAAAATGTTTTCTCTGGCTTTGTGGTATAAAATATGTTATTTTTATCATATTTTATTGAAAAGTGGCTTTATAGACATGGGAGATTTGGAAACCATCCTTTACTTTCTTCATCATCTTTTATTATTTGGAAACGAAGTTCCAACAAATAAATATTTGTATATTAAACTTTTGAATATTTATTTAACAAGAAAATCTGCAATACTGTTTAACAGTAGAATCATATCCATAAATGTGAAATTAATCAAAGAAAATACTATTGATATACACTATTGTTTATCCTATTTCAATGTGAATGAAGTATAACCTTATTTAGCTTAAAAGTTGTATTGTAACGAGATTTTCTAATATAGTACTAATGTTGTATCTAAATACCAAAGGAAAAGTTATCTTTTGTTGAAGTGTTCCACCGGTTTATACTTGTCAATTGTGAATTCATTAAACTTAATTGTCTCGTAATTTTTGCTGTTTGCCTACCAAAATATAACTCCTGCAATTTGTCTGTATTTATCCATTGCGTGACAGAATATATGTTTTACTTTCAATATTAGAACATGCATATGAGAAATACTAGCTTTGCCCTACTGAACACTTTGAGAATAACATGAGATACTACCTTAAATACCATACAACTCACTGGAAATGAACAGCTCTTGTTTCTATAGCAACTGTCAGTGAGCAGACTAATTTGTGAGAGATATTCTTGTGGTAAATATGCAATACTACGAAGTGAAGTGACGAATCGATATCTAAGCTGGAAAGCATTTCAGCTGGAAATGCACAGTGCATCTAGATAATTGACTACAGTTTGCCATGAAATTTTTTGTTTATGTTATGAAAAATTGATTATACTATATATTTATAATAATAGCTACAACTACCTTTTACAATCTTAAATAAAGACAATGAAGACCAGCTGAAAGTAAATGCATTTATATTTAACCTCTCATTATGACAGATTAAATACCTTATTTTCATTTGAAAGTAAGACATTTAATCCATCATTTTGATGTATTAAATATCTTATTTTGATCCATCCATACTATTCACCCAATGAGGTATTTTAAGCATAATAGTAATAGATTTTTTATTACATGGTACAATAGTAATGCATTTTATTACATATTAAATTATAAACTTTTTGTAAAAAATAATACTTTCAATTTGTTCTTAGCTATAATTGTGTTTCATCTTGATTTCGCCATAAACTTTCCACAATAAATTTTTAGTAATCGTTTCATTTTTTAATGCATAGCTTTATTGATGATTTTAAAACTCACTTTAAAGATTTTGTGTACTGCATATTTTACACTATTTTTTAGAATTTATTTCAAAATATGCAAAATAAGACTTTTTATGGCTTTTCGAATAGCATTATTTTTACACAGAACCATTTTTGAGCATTACAATGGTTAGTTTTTTTGTAGTTTTTTGGTTAGTCCAATTTCAAGGTGGTGTTAAATTTGTTGGAGATTATTGTACTTCTCTCAAGATATTTCTCGAAAATTTTCTCATACATTTTCTAATTCATTAAAAATTAATCAACAGTCAGGTGAATAAAAAAAAATTGTTGGTTTTCAGTATTATACAAAGATATTATGACAAGGGATGAATTGAAACATTTGTTTCAAATATGAGAAAATTTTGATAGTTGTGTTGAGAAAGCTCTGTAAGCTATCATGCATATAGTACAATTTTTATTTCTAATGGCGGGCATCCTTGAGCAAGTAAGTAAATTAGCCCATTTGACGCAACAAGGCTGGAAACTGTTACTCATTTTATCGTTACCTGGTGGGCACCTGTGAACCAAGACACGGAGGTACGAGTGTCATCGCCCACGCCACACCACCACAAACCCGTTTAAAGGGTGGGCCGCATTCATCCATCATCTGAGGAAAGGACAAGAAACAGAGAGAGAGAGAGAGAGAGAGAGAAAGAGAAAGTGCATCCATTCCCGAGCCAGGATTCGAACCCATTAGTCAGTTAGGTTAACCACTAGACAGGTTGGGCGGCTCTAGTACAAATATTATCATAGCAATATCAAATAAATTTTAACTTTTTATGTTGGATGGATATATAAAAAATGCTTAAAAAACCTTGACAAATTCAAGTAGAATTTGGCTACTATATATTTGATTAATATTCTAATTGAGATTAAAACGCTTTTATATATTTAAAACAAGAAATAACAAACTTCTCAAGAGCTAAGCCACGAAAAAAATACTAATGATTTTTCCTGGGAAATATTTTCATTAAATATCTAATTGTTAATACTTTAAAAGTAACATTTAACACTATGTTTTATTTTTTTAAGAAAAGAAAACTTGTGAGTATAATTTATTAATATTACACATACTTTTTAATAATTACTGTAAGATTTATTCTTTTCTTTAAAAATTCTAATGATTCACAATTAAATTTAATTGAATTAAATTAATTGTATTTTTTATCACTTTAACAAAGCTGCATACATTATTTGTTTTACCAAATTACAAAATGTAAAAATTATTTCTCAGCGAAATTACAATTATTTTAATAAGGAAACAATTTTATGTAATAAAATCTTTAATTTATCTTGATCTTTTAAATATTTTAAGTGAAATATTTATGCATAGCATAAAAATATTTTCCTCCTAATAAAAAAGGAAATTTTCATGTTTAGTATCATTTTTTTATAGTTAATTAATTTATTTTTATTTCTTACGTCAGATATTATCAAAGAATTTTCTCTTTAACATCTCATTTGTTGATAAATTAATATAGCAATAATTTGATTACATATTCTTCGAAAACTATATGGAAATATTTTTTAATCTTGCAATTAATTAGTCTAAAATAAAGAAAATGTTGATATTTTTAAAATTAGCATAATGTAAAAATTTCCTGTTCGTAAAATATTTCATAATTAGTTTCATTTTTCATTTTTCATAATTAGTTTCATTTTTTAGTGATAATATTTCTAATTATAAATTTATTAGAAAGTTATTCCCGAATGATTTTTCAAATAGCATGGATGAAAAACATCTGCAAAAACCTAATACAAATCATAAACTATCTAACTGAATTTTAAATTCACTTTTCTTCAAGGATATTAAAAAACAATTTATATAAAGTACTAATATTAAATTTATCCCTTCTCCGATATTTTAGTCAGTAATGCGAATAATAAGTAAACAATAAATAATTAGAATAATTTTTTTAGTTCAATTTTAGAATTTTATCTTTTACTTATAAATTTAGTTCATTTTTGATAAACATAATATAAATATTTTTATATTATTAATATTGGTAGTGTACATTTATCCTACCACAAATATACATTTAAAAGTTCTTTCAATTCGTATAGGAATAATTTTTTTTGTAGTCATATAAACATGTGTGTAAGAACATATGCTTTGCAAAATTTTGAAATTGGTTTTTGCTATAGTATTTAGATTTTTCAATGTAGACTCTTTTGCCTACTTTAAAGAATCAATCTGCCTAAAGTAATATCTCAAAATTCCAAAAGGACTGGCAGAAGGGCAGTGTATATTCTTTACCTGATCCTTAATTCATGAGAATTTCGCACGCCAAGGTATAAAATATACAGCACACAAACAATTTAAAGAAACTTAAAAATGGATATATTCGAAAAATAAACTTGAAAGGGAATTATATGGCACGTTTTCCGATTGCTTAGGCAAAATAAAACGAAATTTATTCCTCTGAAAATACTTAAAATGCCTACATAAAAATAAAGATAAGTTATCTGAAAAACACTTTTTTGTGGAATAAATAGTCGTACTGGGGTGGTGACTAATTTATATGGTGTTATTTTTTATGGTCAATCCGTTCACAATCTTCGACATATATATTTTCATTCTAAAGTTATGAATTGTTTCTAAGACAATGGCTAAATCAACTCCTGACTTTGTGAGCTGGCAGAATTAAAGCTGATTTTGCTTATTTATATAAAAATAGTAAAAATGAAGAGCTGTTAAAATATTAAAAATTAAGATATGAATGTCAACATTACTATGATATTATAATTTATTTAGTCATTGTGTTTCGAAAGTTGCAGAATAAATAAATTATAAATGGTTTTCTTTGTTAAAATTTGAATTACTGAAGACTGCAATTTCAGTAATAGTAATTTTAAAGACGCATATGCTTTCATTTTCTTATGTAAAAAGTTGAAGTGATCTTTACTAAATCACAAACTGACAAAATACAACTTGATATTTATTATAAAATACCTACATAAATTTTTTCAATATCTATTTCTCATTTTCCAATTAACAAATTTTTAAAGAATATTTAATAATAATGGTGCTTTATGTTATAAACACATACTATTTAAATTTTTTTTGATATTTGAAATTGGATTTCAATCAAAACTTATTTTTTGTTTGCATTAAACTTATTATCATTTTAAAACTCTTTTTTACACATATCATACATGCATAAAATTATCATAAAAGGATGGCATCTACAAACATTTAATTTTTTAAATATTGTTATCATATTTTCTCATAATTATTGAGTAAAGGGAAAATAATAATATATGCAAAATATTTAGATTAGAATTAATTTAAAACAACACTTATTTAGTTACTTATATCTTTTACTTTTTTAATTTATTATTTGCTAGATAACTTATGTGTGCAAGTAGTAATACTATTTACTACTGAATAGTGAAAAAATTAAGGGAAAACAGTAAGTTGAAATATATAACAGAACATTACTACCATAAATATTTTATAAAGTATCATTTTTTCATTTGTTGCAAATATATGCATTATACAAGAAAAATGAAAATTCTGGAAAAAAAATTGTCTGGCAATTATTTTACACATTATTATACATTTATTTTTTTCCCCAGATTCTAAAATAATTACATTTTTTAAAAAAAAATTTTTAAGCCAATTTAAGGAAAAAAATTCAATAAGGAAACTATGGAAGTAGAAAAATAATGTGTTGGTAACTCGAAAAAATACTAAAATAGAAAAGAAAATTTTCTTTTATTTTTTTCCAATTACATTGGCACGTGAACGAAAATTCTATCTTTTAAAATATTTAATATTTTTTGTTGGATCAATACAGTAGAAAATAAAGAATTGAGAATCATGGCTACATTCCAAATGTGAAAAAAATTTAAATCCGCTTAAGAAATTAAATTAAGGAAACGATTAAAGTGAGATAAAATGTTGATATTTCTTAACAAAAAATCAATGCACAAGAAGTTTTAGAAGGCGCATTCTTCAAAGAAGCCTTCCAAATGGGAGTTTGGAAAAAAAATCAAAGCTAATTTCTTAACTGAAAAATTTAATGTAGAAATGATTAAAATATCCCGACTCATAACCATATATTTAGTAATAGGTAGTAATTTAATAGTAATGTAATAATAGAAAGTACAAAGTTTTTTATTACCATAGTAAATAATAAAGTAATGAAATATAGAAAAAGATATATATTTATTTAATTTAGTAAATTAATATCTTATTTCGGAGTAATTGAATGACTATGAAATTACGTTTCATTAAAACAAATAACTTCTATTTGATTTGATGTTTGGTGACTGAGAAAATAGCTTAGAAGACACTTGAAATTTGCATAAATTACGAAAATAATTCTGCTAATGTGCAGCATGAATGATTTGCTGGAAAATTATATTTTTTATTTCCAAAGCAGCAGGCAATTACAGACTTTATCTTCATGCCGTACAGAGATCAAAGAAACACAAAACAAATTAAGAATACGTAAGAGACTAAAAGTACTAAAAATATAAAATCAGATTGGCAAGTTCTTCAAAGAATCTCTAGCATCCCAGTATTGGGAATAGATACAGCTCTTAGTTAGAGCTGAGCAAACGAGGATATGGCTAGAATCCATAATCGTACCAGTGTGGCAGAGGGGGTAGTTAGGACTATTCACCAAATTGAAATGGAAAAGGAGGGCATATAAACAGTCATGTACAGATGCCGGTCTAAAGGCAGTCACTGCATTACTTCTTGGAATGTCGGGGAAGTAGAAGATAGCATTCCTTCATGGTTTTTCTTTTGTTCGATCTTTTAGTAATGACATGTCTTAAGCATTTAATTAATTTTTGATGATGTATGAGGCCTGATTAAGTTAACAATCTTTGGAAAATAATTTAGAACAGTTGAAAATTAGTTTTCCAATATTTCCAGAAGCACTAATTTTTAACATTCAAATTTTTTTAATGCATTTTGAAGCAGGATTTGGAAGTACATGAAGGAATTATATGCAAAATTTGGAAATTATGCATTTTATAGCAAAATTCAGAAGTTTTTAAACCTTTTCAAATAAATACATTATCGACCATAATTGAGACAAATAAGTTATGCATTAAAAATACTCCCATACAGCAGTCATCACCACACATTCTAGAACATATTCTTAACACAGTCAGATTCGTTATAGTATTATTAAATTTTATAATGTTTTTAAAAAACATAAGCACAAAAGTGTTCCTCTTTATGAAATGAAATGCCAGAAAACAAATGAGAAAAATTACTTTAAGGAATCATTAACATTCTTATGAAAGAGAAGGTCAATGTTGATAAAAAAACTTATATGTTATAAAGAAACCTAAGTAAAAATCTTAACTTTTTTTATAAATAATCTTCATATGAATTTCAAAATTTAAATTTTGAGCATATAATTATCATAAAACAAAAAAAAATATTTCTACACTTTAGGAAATTTAAGAAATATAGATTACACAGAGAATAAATAACATGTTATATATATATACCAAGAATATCATTTTTTATTAGAAGTGTGTTCTTGAAAATTGAAAGATATTAACAAAAATGATTTGATAAATCTCAAAATTTGTAACTGAATATTTCATTTATTTGTTTACAAAAATGTAGAGTGGGTTTCTGTTATATCTTAGGACATTATAATATAAGGCCGCTTAAGGATAGTAGTTTATTATTCCCATGTTAGTTCATGAAGCTATGCATCCATATGCTTATTAAAACTTTCATTTCTTTGCAGTCAATTAAAATGAATATTTAGCAATATTGACAAAAACTGGAATTCTTTTCTAAATTTTAGACATATTGAACATTTATAGGTCTGCACCCAGTTATTAAAAAAATTCTACACATTTAGCGGACTAATCTCTTTTCTAAAGGGGCTTAATAAACATACCGGAATTTTTAAAATAGAATGGAAAATAATAATTGAAATTGAAATGAAATAAACGTTGAAATAAGAGAATCCAAGTTTTACATTAAATATTATATACTTAAATAATTCATTGCAAAAAAAAAAATTACATTTGATTTAATTGCAATGAAAAAAGAAAAATTTGCATCAAGGAAATATAATTTAAAATAATTTTGATATGAAGATTTATGCAAGTATTCCTTTTGAAGTTATTTTAAATTGGCTTTAATGGAATGGCTTTAAAAAATGTAACCATTGACAATATCTAATCTATTATATATTCCAATTAAATTTAAATAAATTAATTTCTCGAAATCAAGTACATTAGTTAGAGAGTCCATATTTAATTAACCCTACTAAAAACAGAATAGAACAATTGCAGAATTTTTTTATGCTAATTTGCTTGAATTATTTTTATAACCTATTATACTCTGTTCATTTGTCATGCCGATATTAAGAATTATGTTTATATTGACATAATTAACTGAATACAATTTATCTATAAATGGCTCACTTAGTGAGATCATAATATATAATCAACTAAATTTACCTTTGATAAAACTTTGGTATTTTAATGTCAATTTATTGTACAACATTTAGTTCTCTTAAGGAAACCGGTATTTTTTCTGTCTTTGAAATTATTAAATACAGCTTCTTATTTTTTAGTTTAAATTTTCCTAATGATTTTCATAAAATACATTTCTACAACTTGTTTTAATAAGGTGTGATTGAAAATTAAATTTATGTGTGCAATATTTTTTCAAGGACATTTGTCGTACCTAAATAATATTCAAAAATATATTTTTAATATTATTTTATAAATAATTTTAAATGTTATCATTAGTTTAAAATTAGAATGTTTTATAATTAGAATTATTAAATTTAGAATGTAATATAATATGTATACAATATTAGGATAATTGATTTAAATTAAACATTAAATTACCAAAGAAGTATTAAACGCTACTTTGAGCGTTTTGTTTTTCATATTTAATTGGCTTGTAACCTAATACTTTTTGTTCTCTATACTTTTATATTTAAACTAATATTCTTTGATATTAAATAATGGGGTATTTAAATATAATATGGATTTTAGACTGGTAGATATTCTGAAGCTACAGTATGGATTGAAAATATATAATTTAGTATTTATGTAATCGCTTAAAATTAAATATGTGATGAAAGTGTTAACAATTTGTCTGTAAAACAAAGAATTACTATACAATACTTAATTTATTAATAAAGTGTTTCAACTCGTGCATTGGAATCCAGAATAGTTTCGTCGCTCAACAGTCACTTTTAGCACACGAGGTTTAATTAGATTAGGACCTACTGTCTTAAAGTGAATTCTGAGCTACTAACAACATCCTAGCCAAAAGTGGGATTCAAACGCACGAATGGTTGAACCAAAGCGTTAACCTTTTAGCTCTCAGCTCAACTTAAATCATTTTAGAGTGTGAAATTAAAACAGTTCGTATGCATAATTTACATAGTGTTTAAAAACTAATATGAGTGAGAGTATTTGTAAATGGGAAAATTCCATCTATATTTTCATTTTAAATACAAAAGACATTTCTTATTAAAAATAAATAGACTCTAAAAGGAAAATCAACTTAAAAAATTACATTAAATTAATATGTATTTTAATTAACTTTGAAATTCACTATAAAAATTGACGATATAACTTTTTAATTTATAATATTAATAATTTATTTACTAACATTATATTGACAAATTCCTTAAATTTATTTTCTACAGCATTCTTATGTATAGTGTCTTGAAACCTTTAAGCAGATGTAATAAAATTTGTTTTTAACAATTTCATTTACATTTAAAATATAGACGTTTTGTAAAAATATTTAATGTTTTATAGTTAAAATTAAAATTAAAAAAAATTACTTTTAAGCACTGCATTACATATTACATTTTTACAAACGTATATTACATTTTTAAGTAAAAAAAAACTTAAGTTAAAAGATAATCATTTTTTTACGTATTGAGAAAAGTTAAGTGAAAAATTTGAAAAATATAGTTTTAAAATAAGGAAACTCCATTTACATATCTTACTGCAACATTTTATACTTTCTTAGGCCTTTATTCTTCTGCTATATATTTCGTAATTTATAAATGCATTTTACTAGAAATAAAGAGCACTGGCAAAGGTAAATATGTAGATTTCTGTACAAGAAGATAGTTTTAAAATATATTCTGCTAGTTGTGAAATTTATCGTCATCTTTTTCGTTAGCAAATAAACTAAGCATTCTGAACTTTTCTCGAAGTAAAGCAAAAGATAAAACTAGATGGAAAAGATACATTCTCCGAGTTCAGAAGACATTTTATTTCAATACATATAATAATTTTAAAATTATTAATGATGTTTCGAAGAAAAAGGAGTTTAAGAAATTCGAATGAAGTGTTTTTCTTGACTTTCTTACTGGTTCTCAAGAGTTTTTTACCTTATAATTTAAAAGTGAATAACAAAATTAAATTTTATTTGCAAAATTGAATTTAATTCTCAGTTAATTTACAAAACTGAAGAATCCTAACTTGATAATTAATTAAGTAGAGAAGTAATTATATATATTTGCTCTCAAAAATGTTCGTACGCTTTAAAATCCTGTAGATAGAGCATTGTAGTCCGGAATTGAATTCGAATACAATATTTATTTCGATGCCTCCTTCTCATACTATTCTGAATAGAGACAAATTTTTTGTTTTTTAATAGAGACTTATTTTCTTTTTTTAAAATAAAAAATGCAAGGAATCATAGACAAAACACATTACAAAAGTTATCGCATACCGAAACAATTTCTTGAAATTTCATAAATAAAATTATCGTCTGGCAATTTTTTTTTATTTCGGTGATGTTAAATAAACCGTTTGACTGTATTCTTTGCTGTCTTACTCCGTTATATTTTATATAATAGTTAAAAATGACTCGTAATTGTGAAGAAACAATGAACAGCATTCCAAAATGATAATTTTTTTATCATAAGTGTGGAAAATCCATTCGTGATATCTCTAAGTTAGTAAATTTAACACCTTCTACAGTACAGTAGAAACGCTTTAAAGAGGAAAATCGGATAGAAAATAAGGTAAGAATTGGTAGCCCGGTAAAGTTAACTCAAAATTAATAGAGATTTATAGTTCTAAAATTTATGTAAAATCCCCGTTTGAGAGATGTAAGGCTTTCTACACAATTTACTGGAAATGTTTCTCCTTCAATTTCATCTGAAACTGTTCAACAAATATTCAGATCAACTTTATTACATGCACGCTCTGCTCGAAGAAAAGTTTTTGAGTGCAAAAATCGGAATCTTTAGTCTTTCCTATTCAAAATCAATGATAAATAAGCCCTAATCGTAATATGTCTTATTTGCAGTTGGAATCAAAGTTAACATCTTGGGTTTCGAATGGCCTATAAGTGTAAGGAGAAGAAAAAGTGACGAACGTAGTCCCAAGACCTTGGATGGAATACTAAAACATGCCGACGGAGGTGTCTTTGTGGTGGGGTTTATATCAGTATCACGATTAGGTAATTTGGTATTTATTGATGGAATAATGAAGCGTGCTATTTATTTAAATTTTTTAAAAGATAATTTTAAATTATCCACCGAAAATTCAGGTATTGGAAAAAGCTTAATCTTTTTTATCAGGATAATGACCCTAAGCACACAGCCCTCAACGTTCGCCTTTGGTGACTCCATAAAATTTCAAAATTTCATAAGTTCTGAAAAAACCACTTCAGTCACCAAATTTAAACTCGATAAAACAAATTTAAAGAGAAGAAGAGGTTAGAGCAGAGATTGGCAAACTTTTTCAATCGCGGGCTAAAAATCGAAAAAATAAAGTATATCAGTGCTTTCATCCATAGCTATGGAACAAAATTTAAACTGGCCAATCTTTGACTGTAATTGTGATGCCAAATTTTTATCGATGGCTTCCATTCTAGAAGTCACTATTTTTCGAAATAAGTTTACAGGCTCAAAATTATTTTTCTTGTCTGGACATAAAACATCACAAACTTGGAGCGTGCATTGTTTAACGTACTCCCCATCACTGAGAGCTTTATTATTTTTAGCAATATTGTATGCTACAATGTAACTTGCATGTGTAGCGGCTTCTTGAATACTGTTTACTTTCTTGAAAAAATTTTGTCGGCCTGATAACTTTTTACAAAGACTTTCTGCATTTTTTTTTTTCATATTCGGATATTGCTTCATAATTGGAATTCTTATGCTTAGATGTGAAATGACGGGAAATGTTATATTCTTTGAATACTGCTACAGCCTCATTGCAGATAAGACACACTGGTTTATCTTTTACAACTGAAAACAAATATTTCCGTATCTATTCATCAATAAAAAAAAGCGCGGCACTCTGAATCAACTTTAGGTTTTTTAGTAGCCATTTTTGGGTTGAAATATTTTACGAATAACCCAAACAAGCACTAGCTACGCTATACTTTTAATAATTTAACCACCCACACTATTCACAATGACGCTATATGTCCACAATCTTTCAATACGCAATCAATAATATTAGAACTTGCGCCAAAAGAAAAAGCCGCTAGATGGAGCTTAAAATGCGCAGTCTGCCACATCTGAGGTCTAATTCACCTATATTGAATTCCCATATGTCTGCTCCACAAGAAAAAGATAACGCTTGTTGGCGCCAATCTACATCTATAACTAACTAATAACTTCCGCTTTTAACTCTACCGATTGAAAACTGCCTGTGTTTGCTATATCCTTCGATTTATGTTTTGTAGAACAAAAATAGAGAATGTAAACAGATTAGCAGCTCTTTGAAAAAAGGAAGAAAAAATATAACATTTAAACAAAGTAGAAAAGGAGATAAATATATAATATTAGTTTGGGGAAAAAGTAATCCATTATTTTTTCGGTAGACGTCTGTAGTGATCGATATCTCGTGTGGTATCTATCAAACAATTTCAGATTTATGCTCGTTGGAAAGGTGATATTTGACACTAAAATATCCTCTTGCGGTTTTTTGTTTGATTAATTCAGTTACGAGTACAAGGTTTTAAAAATGGAAGACAACAAACAGAAAATTCGATACATTTTCGTTTTTCTCTTGTAACGGTAAAAAAGATAGCCGGGTGGTTAAAATTGTGAAAGGTGTTTATCGTCCTATATAAGACTGTAACAACCAATTACGTACAATTTTTGTTTTTCGTTCGATTCCGTTCGGTTATTTTTGATGTTAGAGATGCACCTCGCATGTGGATACAGCATCGTCGAAAATGTCTATAAAATATCATAAATGATCGAAGTTAAACGCATGTCAGCAGTCGTAACGCGCAAGACCTAAAATTCTACATGAAAGCTGTTTTAAACCTTTTTACAAAGTAAATCCAAAAGAAGTTACATAAAGTTCACGTAAAAATAATGGATTTCTTTTTCCCCAAACTAATATATGAATATTTCTTTTAATTTGCCTCTGACCGGCAAATTAAAATTCTATCCGCCGGCCGGATAGAACCTTCCGCCGGGCCGTAGTTTGCCCATCCCTGGGTTAGAGTATTAATAAACGACATTAATACGAAAACCGAACTATAAGATGTAATGATGGTAAAATGGAGGAACATTAATGCGAATATTACAAAAAAAAAAAAAAAAAAAAAAAGGATAAACTGTATGCCCACACACAGACGTTGGTTTTAAATACTGCATGATATCCTTTAAAATACTAAGTGATAGAAATGCTACAATATTTATTAATGCATGCAAATTTATCTGAAGTGTACGAAGACATTTGTTAGATTACGTTTTTTGTTACTTTTTGATTATTGATTTTCCAAATAATGAAGTTTTATCATGTTTATGAAATATTTTATGTAGTTTTGTCAAGACATATCTATTGCTATTATTATAAAATTCTAATTTTCAAATAATTTTTATTAATGAATAAAACAATCTTTTACTGAAACTCGTAAGTTTACGAACACTTTTCGAAGCCACTATATATAGACACAGAGAAAGTTAAGAACAATTATTTTAAGAATTATTTTTCACTGTTATTATTTGAGTAATAAAAAGGAACTTTTATATTTCCTTATATTACTTAATACATATTAAAAATTAGAATAATAAATTATACAAGTTTATAGCAGCTACATAAATACATCATGGCACGTTATTATGTAGCTGTTATCATTATGTGCATTCGTCTTTGTGTAAATACAAAATAACAGAAATTCTTGAATTGAAATTTTATGTAATATTGAGAAGCAATAATCCTTTAAGACTTTTTATTGTTTCCGGAAATCACAGATTTTATTGCCAGTATAAAATGACATAACATTATTCTTATAACCATTCATGCAGTAATACTAAGGCAATAAGTTGTGTTTAATTGTTTCAAAATAAATTTAGTTATACGTCATTTTTACACAGTAAAATTTACTTAAAAATTACTTCAATTTAAACCAGTTGTTTTTTCTCACTAGCATATATAAAATATAAGTTAAACAACTGCTAATCATTGAAATAAAATTGTTTGAAAACGATCATCTGAAGAACTAGAACTATAAATAGAATTTTCAAATGGAAAATCATGTAAATGTGTTATCAAAATCTTCATATTCTTAAGTTCCTAGTGTATAACTACAATTTTTTTCCAATCGAAACTTTGGAAAACATAATATATGTTATTTTGTGAGTTAATTTATTAATTATTTCTAACGACTCGATTTAAATAAGGCTAATAAAAAATTAAAAATCGAAGCAGTTTTTTTCAATGACTAAATTGCTCTTGTTAAAAATTAGTATGTTCTTTAAAAAAAAAAAAAAAATTCTAATAAATGTTTTTACTATTATAACTAATCAGCAATTATTGATGTATTGTTAGTTAAAATATATTTTAATATTAAATATATATTTTTAATCATTTCCTTTACTTTAGTTAGTGCAAAAATTGTATGGAAAGGGTTTTAAAATGCATCATATTTAGAAATTTTACTTATCATTTAATTCTGAAGCAGCTCTGATTATGTCTGAGAATCAAGGGAAAGGAAAAGGCTTTAAGCTTACTGTTGCAATCGGTCTAAAATTATTAAAATAATATTTTGTTAGATAGGAGCATATTCGTGAAAATAATATTTGGCAACACATTTTGAAAATTATATTGTAATTTGGATTTTAAAGGACATGTAAATCTGAAAAACTAAATTTTTTTTATTATTTTTCCCGAAACAAATATCATTGGGTATTTAAAAGTTATAAATGTCAACTATTTAATTAATTTTCATCTTATCCTAAAATAAATGTTTTTCTCTTACAGATTTTCCAATGTTAAAAGATTAATAATCCCGAGCTTAATACTTCAGGAACAAAAATAAAAATTTAAAGCCTCTGATTAAGCTTAATTTAAAACTGTTTTACAATTTTCTCAGTAAAAGTACCAATTGAATTCATATTTTAGTTGTTTATATATCTCTCAATTTAAATTAGTTGCTCATTAAAGTGGGATTAATTCGAATTAGTTAGTCGAGTACCTTAAGTTCATAGCAACATGTTCTCTAATATTCATTGCAGTTTAGAAAGTATTAGAGAATAATTAGTATTGAAAATATTAAATTGAAATGAAAATATTGCACTTATTAAAAAATAAAAATAATGTAGTCTTATATAATAGGTATCTAAGCTGAATATAAGATGGTAAAAGTACCCGACAAATATACTGAATTAAGAAACAAATGTGAAATATTTCTTGACCAAAATGAAATCATTGAAGAATCCTGATAAACATTGTGACTTCTACTTTTTTTTAGAAATAAATTCCAAGAATTTATAATGAAACAATATTTTAAATGTGTGGAAGCTTTTTAAAACTATATTTATAGAGGTGACAAAAGATTCGCAACAATAATTCTAAAAAAATACCATTGGATATTTACTAAATCAATCAAATGAACAGAAATAGCTTAGAAGTTAAAATTATTTTGCAGGTAAATACCGTAGGTAAATAATAAATTTCATGATTCGCATTGTGCAAATGACTTATTAGGGAGATTTCATAACTTTTATGATATCATAAAGAGTTTTACCTTACATTCTATTTTTTGCAGACAGATTGTAGAGCATTACACAGATTAAAGAGCATCAAAGTTAACATATTACATTTTTAATAGTTAAGTGTCACAAAAGATTTTAAAACCCCCTCAAATAAAAGCGACATCAATGAAAGAGACAGTTACAATGATTTTAATATACTGGAATGGAAAATAATATTATGATGATATTTAAACAAATTTAAATAAAGATCCTCCCAGTGTATGCACCTAAAAAATAATCTAAATCAAAAATTTGTTTACATAGATAATGTTGCTTATCTACATCATTCTCATAGTTGAAAAATATTAAAAATCAGAAATTTATTAGAATAAATTATCCAGCATAATTACACGTATTTGATTGTTTTGAAATTCTCCATTCTCCAGGATTACACTCCTATGAAAACACACAACAGAATCTCTTATAGAAACACACAATAGGCATCTAAGATGATGTAATGTAGTCTTTAGAAAAACTGTACTGCTACCTGGAGGACATTAAAATTCTTTGTTATCCAAAAAATTATATCGCAAAGCTTAACTCTCCATTAATGTCGAAGTAAAATATTTTCATGAATACAAGTATAAATAAGAACGAAATCAAGAAAAAAATCTCAAAGTGGTTTAACCCAAATATATTCAATAATTAACAAGTAACCAATTTAATTAGTAAGAAAAATGTCAAAAACCTTTTCTAGAACAAAGAGAAAGTCTTGACCCAAAATGCCATACCTAGTAACAGCAGATCACTTGAGCTTTTATCAAATCCTGTAAATTGAAAAATAATATTTATAGTCACTCACACTCAAATGAAGGCACATTGGTAGAAACTTCCATAGTTTATTTATCTTCTAACAAG
Source organism: Latrodectus geometricus (assembly GCA_026290005.1). Taxonomy (NCBI): domain Eukaryota; kingdom Metazoa; phylum Arthropoda; class Arachnida; order Araneae; family Theridiidae; genus Latrodectus; species Latrodectus geometricus. The sequence goes on from JAPDSC010045583.1 coordinate 22,615, forward strand.
AACGTTTTATAGGATACAGCTTACACAATTTTGAAGTGTCACTATGAACATACATGTAGTTCATAGTGACATCAGACTTCATTTAAAAAAATAGTTCGGAGAGAACAGTTCAAAAAACCCTGTAAAAGAAAACGGAGTAAAAACAAGAAAAATAAAAGGGAAAAGAAGTTACGGAGTTGAAGACATCGCCAAAATTGGTTTTTATAGAAAAAGCCTTGACGAACAAAATTCCAGCATCGCAATGTTGAATCATAACTCAGACTACTGAAAACTCGAACAAAACCTCTAGGAACAATTTGGGATTTTAAAAAAACTTTTAGAAACAAAACTTAAACGTAAAAAAATTCCACCAGTGAACAATATCAAAAAGCAGACGATTTCAGGAACTGAAAATATCAGCTGCACTTTCACAAAAATGAAAACAAACGATATCTGAAATTGAAAGTATCATACGACATGCGCCAAGCACAATCATTGCATTGAAATTATTTTTGAAGGAAGTAATATTAACTATTGACAGATTTTATAAGCTTCTCTTTTGACAAAAAATTTTAAGTATCAAAAAATATTTCAAAAAGAAAACATTTCGTTTGATCGATGATGCGTGTGTTCTACACATTCAATATAAGTTTCAGAGCATTTCTTTAAATCTAATTTATTTTCCGATCATGTGAAATACAATTTTGTTATTTCTGAGTACAGCAATAATTTTGTACGTATCATGCTTGCGCTCAAGTAAATAAACACATAATACTTCGTTCATCAATATTCTATAATCTTAAATCCATAGTTTGGAGGTAGTTATTATAATTATATTACGAATAAATATTATACTTGATTATTTATATATAGCCTTCAGAATAGCATAGTATTCTTAAGAAATATAGAAAATTAAACTGTATTCATTAAGTATGTGCATATTTTATTACATAATGTACATATTTTAAAGCTGTGTTTTACAAAAATATCTAACAACATTGTTTCTTATTGAGTGTATGAAGATAAGAATGTTTAAGGGTTATAAATATGTACATTTCAGAAAATGTGACAAGTATATTAAGGGAAACTATAGTAAAGAAAATTACACGAGAGATTTATATACATACAAATAGTTTTCTTTACTTCCTAAAATAAATATAACAGAGTATATATAAAAACATTGGATAAACAGTCATCCCATGCTTTGTTTTTCGTTCTAAATTTTACAGTAACTGTCAAAGTTTGTGTGTGGGTACATAATGCAATGCATTATTGAATCAGGAAACTGTCAGCTTCAGATAGAAAGAAAAAAACAGTTTGGACACGCAGTTTCTTTTTAGATTAGAACAAATAAGATAAAAGGTTAAGAGAATACTGACTGAAATGCCAGTTTTCTTTTTACGGTTGTATGTCTTCTTATAAGTAAGCTAGAAAAAATATCTTTTGTGATACATTTGTAAAAAATAAAACTAGAAAGGGGAAATCTACAATATTTATTTTCTTCTCAGATTCAGTTTATGTTATTATATGTTCACAACATTTGAGAGATATCGTCATATATACAATTTAGTTAATCATTTAGTAGCTATTCAATTTGCTTTCAAAGTATGTTTTTTTTAAAGAAAAATAATTAATTCATTTGGAATGAAAGTATATATATATACATATATGTATATAAAAATTAAAAAGTGTAATTAAAAGTATTACTAAATTATAACATGGATGAAGATTCCAATTATAAATATAGGACAATTTTACTAATTTACTAAGCACAAAATGACCTATAAGTAGTATAACGAATCGCATATAAATATATAAATTGCAAAATTAAAATTCTTTTAAATTTAAGTATATAAAAGAAATAGAAATATTAAAAGGTAATGGAGAAAATATCGACAAGGTAAAATGAAATTGTAATTGATATTTAAAATACTGTGCGAAATGATAATAGGTAAGGAATTAAGTACTAACATGGTTACACCTTCAATTATAGCCTATAAAATTGCGATAGTTCAAAGAAATTAAAAATGCATAAAAACATTCTAGTGAATAATAATGTATCAATAAATAGAAACACAGATTTAAAATTTTATAACGCAGAGAAATACAAACAGCAAGCAAATGAAAAAGAAAATAAGGAAAAAAGAAATCAACACTTTACATATATAACAATGTAAAATAGTTGATCGAATAAGCTTTGTGATATCACTCTGTGCTAGTATCACTTCTGAAAACATAAAACAAACCACGCGCTTGTACAGCTCCAGATGAAGACGTATCAGACAATCAAGAAGATTCTTAAATTACTCTCTGCATTCTCCTTGCCCTTGCATAACAGAATTATTTCTTTCTTGCCGAACATGAAATTATAATATTAAATATATATAAGTTTCATATTATTTTAACAATGAATATTGCTAAGAATCCATGTTTGGAATGGCGATTTAAACCAGCACACGACACCAAATAAGTAAGATTTCTAATTCCTACAGACCAAGAGCTGAACAAACATTATGAATTTCTTATAAAATTTTGGTAAAATTTTGGTACGGGTAAAGAATTAGGCAAGGACACAACTCTTTCTGCCGCAAAGTTTTTTTTCTCTGCATTTAAATCATTTCTTCGGAGAAAACTTCGACTCTTTAAATGCATGGTGTAAAAATTTTAATCAGTAAATTAAGTTGCAATGTTGTAATTTTTAGTTTTTATTTTGTTAAAATACCCAGGGTTTGTGTTCCAGAGTACTCAAGTGGATCTGTATCTAATAGAGAAGAAATTTAAAAAAATGGAGGAAAAATGAAAACATTTCCTGGCACTACATTAAATTTATTTAAGATTGTATGAAAAACCAAAATTCCTTAACTTTATTACTTTAAATTGATTTTAACTGCAAGAATGCACTTCTTATGTGATAAATTAAATTAGTTATTCTAAAATATGTAAGACTGTTTACTATAGATAATTCGCTGAAATATCTTAATCAAAGTTTTAATTAAATTGAATTTTTAGCAGCAAAAGTTAAAAGTATGTATACTTGTTTCTTATCCTTCTTTATTATCAGATATTTGAACATTTATATAGCTGTTTATAGTTAATTTCTACAAACTTCAATTTGATAATGCATGCTTCCTCTTGTAGTATTTACACAATTTAAAAAGGAAAATATTTATCAAGTGCAACTGAGTAATGAATCAAGAAATCTTTATAATATGGATATGTGAAATGAGGTAGAACTTTTTTCAAATTTGCAAATGTTTAACTTGCAAATATAAAAGTATATATTTTTTAATTTGCAAATATTTAACTTGCAAACATAACAGCAATTTGCATATTTTGTCATTATATTTATACAATTTAATTTGTGCACTTGTATCAATTATGTAATTGAAGAGTGGGTTTTGACTTAAGTGTCAGATCTTTTAAATAATATTATTCTCATTTCGAGAATATACAGTTGTTCCAGGAAATAAATATTTGTAAAAATTGCAATTGCTTTTCATCATTCATGTTTTCTTCAAGAATATCGTGATTGCTATTATTCTTTACCTTATTGTTCATCTAGCTGTAAAATTTTATAATTGCTTTTGCAATTGTTAGGTCATTTGTTCTGAAAAATACAAATTATCCTTTATAATAAAAATAATATAGTCTAAATTTTTAATATATCATATTATCTGCAATAATAATAAGAAAAAACATATTATAAAAAAGTTTTTCGGCTTTTAAAAATATAAAAAAGTTACATTTTATATGAATATTAATTATTTCAATGCATTACAAAATAATCTATCATGTAATATTTACTAGCATATCTTAACAGTAGTAAAACTTTTTTATCAGTATATTATTTCGTCTATCTGACAGTATATAATGAAATATTCTGCAAAGAAAGAAACATTTATGTTGTACCAACTGTTACTAAAATATTTCTCATTTTAAATTGTACTTTACAAGTTTTATCATTTAGCATGTTTATCATGAGCACAAGTGATTTCTCAAAAGTAAGTCAAAAATATGTACACACACATTTTACTTTTGTGTTACGATAGCAATGAGAAAATTAAAAATTTTCAGTTAACTTTACAATTATTAATTTAATATGCATTAAATATAAAATTAGTTTATGCTTCTCAAATTTACATATTAGGTTGGAGAAAAAGAAATCCATTATTTTTACGTGAACTTTATGTAACTTCTTTTGGATTCACTTTGTAAAAGGTTTAAAACAGTTTTCCTGTAGATTTTTAGGTCTTGCGCGTTACGACTGCTGACATGCGGTTAACTTCGATCATTTTTGATATTTTATAGACATTTTCGACGCTGCTGTATCCACATGCGGGGTGCATCTCTAACATCAAAAATACCCGAACGGAATCAACGAAACAAAAATTGTACGTAACTGGTTGTTACAGTCTAATATAGGACGATAAACACCTTTTACAATTTTAGCCACCCGGCTGTCTTTTTCGCCGTTACAAGAGAAAAACGAAAATGTATCGAATTTTCTGTTTGTTGTCTTCCAGTTTTAAAACCTTGTTCTCGTAACTGAATTAATAAAACAAAAAACCGCAAGAGGATATTTTAGTGTCAAATGTCACTTTTCCAACGAGTACAAATCTGAAATTGTTTGATAGATACCTCACGAGATATCGATCACTACAGACGTCTACCGAAAAAATAATGGATTATTTTTTCCCTAAACTAATATAATATATGTAATTAATGGATACATTTAATAGAACAGAAGTAATTAAAAAATTTTTAATATAAGGATGAAAGCTTTAGTGTATATATGTTTGAATGTTATTCTTTGAAGTTGCTGAAAAATACTTTCCATTCAAATTACTTTTTTAGAAATTTTGTTTTTTCAAACACTAAAAAAAACTTTTTTTATATATAAACAAATAAATTCGCTTTGTAATTCACATACAAATGAAAACACAATAATGGTTTGAAAAACATTTCCTGCAAAAAAATAAATAAATAAATAACAGAAAACATGCCCTCATCATAATAAAACAGTCATTACATTCTCTTTATGAGATGCTGAATATCTAACAAATGGAAATGTTTTCATTAAATTATCATTTGTAAAAGAGAATTGAAAAAAATTTGCATAAAATAAATAGGATTAAAAAGTAACATCATCAGCTCTCTGCTAATAGTGAATATTAGTGAAAAGGAAAAAAATATCGATCATGTTTTCCTACATCTGAAGAAGTTATAAACATGTATTTTTTTATTACATTTTTTAAAAGTGATCAATTTTCATTATTATAATTTTTTTCACTATTCTTTATAGGGTCATAAATTTAGGAGGGAATTTTTTTAGGAAATTATCAATATTCTTAAAATAATAATATAATTGAATTTAATAAAACTTTAAAACTAATTTAAGAATTCCTCTAATTTGTTATGATTTTTCTCCATCATATTTCATTAACAAAATCTTTTTTTAATCTTTTTAATTTATTTCCCAGAGAAGAGATTTGTTTCAGCATTTAGAGATAGTTTCATTCACTTAATCTGCATTCTAAAATATTGTGGTCAATCTGAATATATATATATATATAT
>JAPDSC010045583.1:28267-49650 GCA_026290005.1 Latrodectus geometricus
TAATTTTTATTATGAATAACAGTCACTGTAATTTATTATTTTTAAAAGATTCATTTTCATTTTATTTTCCCTCCTTGTAATCGAGTGATTTTTTGCTTCCAGCAATACTGCATGGAAAATATTATGCAGCACTACTGAAAAAAATCATTCATTTTAAAGATTCTTTTAATTCTAATTTTGTTATTTAGAATATGCTTATTTTTATTTAATGTCAGTATTAAAGTTATATAACAACAAATTTAGAATTTTTTTCAAACAAAATGTATTAATATTTTATATCTTAGTACTAAAATAAAAAGCTTTTTTTTAGCTTTTGAATAAAACAAAAACTGTTTTATCCTTCTCTTTTGTAGCATTCTTTTCCTTTCAGAACTAAAGTAAAAAATATTTAAAAACTTTATTCTTTAGCTCTATCACACTATCTTTTTTTTACTTTTGTTGTTTTGGGTTTTTATAATTTTTCATTTAGTTTGAAAAATTTTCATGAATTTTCTATGCATACTTATACATTTTTCTTGGTTAATTTTACTATCTATGTACACACGAAACTGCCTTAAAAATATGTGTAGCAAAAATTAATAAAATTAAAATTGCAATGCATATATTGAATGGAGATTGCATATATTGTATGGAGATTAATAAATGTGCTTTGTTTAAAACACCCAGTGTAACCTTTTAATTATTTTTTGTCTTACGATTGTAAACGTGCTTTGAAGGATTCTACACATATTTTTACAATTTCTTGATTTTTTTATGTTTAAATTCAATACAAGTATAGTATAATATTATGTAATGTAAATGTGGAATAAAAGTAAACAAAATTAATATAAATAAAGTTACTAAGATAATACACCAAATCTATAGAAGTGGTTTATACAAGTCAAAATCAAGTGAGACAAAACTAATCATTGCATCGCAATAATGCTCTAGTTTTCATCAACAAGCAAAGAGAATTATCAAAATTGTTTTGATTATTAATTGCGATTTGAAAAAGATTAATTTCTTTCGTAATGCAAATACCAGTTTCTGATTATGTAGCTATTATTGTTGATCTTTCTTCAGATATGACGCTAGAAGATTTATCACGCGTTTCATTGGAATTTAAGAGCCATATTTCAGACAGAAAATCACTATTTCGATATCTGAGAAAACTGAGAGTATTATTTCAAATTTTTGAGTTAAGTCAGTAGAACTTACATACACGCATTTTTACAAAAATATTTAAGCTAATAAAATTATTGAAGAAAAGAGTCAAAAAATAAAAATTCTTAGAATATCAAATAATGTTGAATGATGAAGAAAAAATTTATTTTTAATCCAATAGTTACCATCATATTTGGTTGGGGGATAATCTAGGAAATTGATATTACATATGTTGGTAAAGTATTTTTCACCATATCAACTACCAAAATCTAGATCCTGATTACACTTATAGTTTCTTAATAATATTGTTTTTAAATATAAACGGATTATTACTTGTTTACTATTGATATCAATTTGATTAAAGATTCATCGTTGATATCCAGGTCAAGTACGAGATAACTTCTCTTAGACGCTAATTCCAACATCAAGATATTACACCAAAGAGCCCAAATATAATGACAGATGCTAAAGTTTAACATTTTGCCCCCTTTGATGCGAAATACACATGATCCTGAGATTACGGTGTTTAAGTGGTCACAAAGAACGTAAAACATAATTTTTGTAAGCACATATGTGAATCAACAAAAAGTTATCTGCTAATATGAAAGAATATGACAGTGATATGAAGATTGCGATGCACCAAACATTCAAAATGATTATTTTCGAAACTGCTCTCTTTTTAGGCTGTTTATGTGGAATCATATTGAATATCTATGGTAAATAGATGAAAGACGATGAGATGAGTAGCGGACCTCTGATGCTAGATGCCACAAGAAGCCAAAAGCTATCCCATTTGGTTAAACAAAATAGGCTGCAAACATTAGCCCAGTTGGCAACCTAACACAATGTTGTTCAAAATAGAAGTGTCATTGAATACACGAATCAATAGTACTTGTCACTAGGTTCTGCTGATTTTATTTACAAAGAGTGACAGCTTCTATCATCTTGTGTCCTTAACGATGTGTGAGCAAATATGTCTGTGATGTCTGTAGCTCCTCTCTCAATCATTCACCTATTTGGCATAAGTACTTATAAAGACAGCATTCGAACAGCCGATAAAATTGTTCAGTTTCGAAATTCATTTCGACCTCAGGGTTTTCACATTCTGCCTTTTGTTAGTGTAGCTGTGACTTGAAGAGTTTTCCATGAAACATGCATACAATCATCGGAATAATATTTAACAATTTTCAGGATAAATTATATAGTAATGTTGTAAGTTGAAAATTATTCATTGCACTAATTAGAGAGAACATGTATAATATTCGTATATAAAATACTAAAATGTATTAATCTACCCTTGATAATTTAACAACTTCAATGACTCACAGTCATATAAGGCCACTGTGGCTTGGTTTGTTAAGGCTTCGTTCCCATTACCAGAATATAGTGATTTCAAATCCCGGTTTGTCTGAAGATTTCCTGAGTTCATTAAAGACAGCTGGGGTAAGTTAAATTGTTCGTGGTCACAATGCTCACCTAGTGAAATGATAGCTTTGGGGATGGTAAGTGAAATATTAATGGATCTTCTGCTTCATTCCTTTATTGGAATTACAAAGGCTCTTATAATCTGCTGTAATCACTAACTACTCGAACTCTAATGTGTTCACAGTACAGAGAAGTATACTGTTGCAACAGCAACTTACACTCATGGTACATCCATTCATTCTATGGAGTACTACAGTAAAATCGGAGCCTTTTTTTAAAACAGTTAAGATCACTTGATCAGGAAATAACTGGCTGTTTCTTGTTCAAAATTTTATTTCGTAAGCAATAAATTATAGGAAAAAATAAATAGCGTTTTTCAAATGAAATACAAAATTAGTATTATAGTAAATTTTTTAACCTGAATTTCAAATTTAGTTAAAGCAAATTGTTATATCAAATAATAACAATGAGAAAATATAACAATTAAAAATCTATGTTTTTGAGATTTCAAACTGTAATAAAAGCATATGACAAGAATAATATGTGACAAATATTAGTTCTGTGACGATTTCTTGGCAAAATATTTGTTCCATGGTTTTTTATTTGCTGTTAATTTATGAAATTAAAAAAGTGACAAGAGAACTTTAAGTTCAATCAAGGCTAATGGTATTATAACATTTTGGCTTACTGTTTATTTATAAATCAGTTCATCATTCTTTAATAATATAAATTTAAATAGAATATTTTAACGAAATGAATACAAAATAGGAAAATTTAAAGCTTAATTATATTAGTGACAATATTGATTCTCACTGAAAAAAACATAGTTCAAATCTATATAGAAATATTAAATGTAAAGTACGTTAAAATGTTTACTTTTCAATCCCCATTAAAAGTCTGTGAAGGAAAATCTTCAAATTTATATTTTTAAAAATACTTATGAATTGGAAAATCATTTTACAGAAATATTGGTAGAGGAATAAAAATCTATCGCTTAAATATATAGTATATCTCATTATGTTATAATTAATAGTTGTTAAGTATATGTAAAATTATAAAAAATAATCGTTAACAGAAAGCATGTACAATTTTAACTAATATGTATAATTTAAATTTATTATTTACATTGATACATTTTTTTTAAAAACGTCCATTCAGTTAACTGTAATATAAAATGGATTTTTTATAATTAATAAAATATAATTATAATAACTTTTCAAATTGATATAATTCTAATTTTGAAGCAACACTATTTATGATAAAGTTTACGTTAACTATTTGCCAAAAATGAAATGTTTAAAAGCTACATAATATTTATTTATTAAATTAAAATTATGATTTGTAAAGATAATGTACGATAATCATAAAAAAAGAACTAAAATAAAGGGAATAAAGGAATTATATTTTCTTCAGTGTAAGTCAAAATCAAATAAGTTTTCAAATCAAAATTCGTTCAAATTTATGTAAAAAAGAAGTAGGATTTACCGTATCTTTTATATCTGAAGTTGAGAGATAATACAAAGGAATAAATTTGAATTCATTTTACAATGCAATGACATACGAAAGGAATTTCTTTAACCTTTCCTACCTGAATAACAATTTATTTATTTTCAATCTGATGAAATATTTGACAAAAATTTAAAGTCAATTTTTTTTTAATCACCAAAAGCATTTTATATATATCTACAAAAAAATTTAACATTTCTATAATATCTAAAAGTATTTTTCTCAACAATTATTATTTTTCAATTAAAGCAGTATATTTAATATTTAGAAAATAGATTCATTTTGGAAAAGTAGTAAATGAAATGGGAAATTACTTTATTTAGAAAGAAAATGATAAAATAATGAATTTTTCAACATACATTTTATTACAGGTTAATAATACATGATATCTATAAATAATTATTTTTCTTCAAAATGTTACAAATTTGTAAATATAAAAATTTAGAATACGAATAACGTTCTGCACTTTTACAAGTAAATTAATATTCCTCAGCAATATTTTGTAAAATATTTATTCTTTAAGAAACTGTATGCATCTGACTTTTATTCTAATTACTTTTAAAAAAAATAAAGTTTATTAAAAAGTTTATAAAGGTATAATTTGAATTCCTTATACTTAAATTCGTCTACAATACTAAATAGTGCATATGACAAATCAAACATAAATTTAATTACAAATTAAATTTTATTTCCATTTGGCAAATTGAATTTTAGTAAATATATTACTCTAAGACAATATTTACAACACATATATAAAAGCATTTTATATCATATCATTCGTTTAACATTCCAAAATAGATTTTTATGCTTTAGATTTTACATATATACGTTTTAGAAAATTCTTTAAATTGTATACTCAAAAAAATGCACTCATACAAGTATGATTAAATCTTAGAAACTATTTTGATAATTATAATGAATTTTATGAAATAAATGTCTAAATAATGTACAATAATGAAATTTTAACAGCAATCAACAACAATGAACACTACAATATTTTCGGAACAAAAGCGAGGTTAAATATTGACCACATATTTTATAGTGATAAACAGTATTTCGTACATTTAAAATAATTTAATATTCAACTTAAATTAACTGTAAACTCATAAAATAATATACTCAATTTATATATGTTTTGTAATGAATTCCTTATTTGGTTCATTATTATCTTTATGAGAGTTATTTAGTGCTTGAAAAGTAAACTTAAAGTTAAAGTTTAGTTTTGGGTAACATTTACCACAACGAATATAGTGTAGTCTAAATGTTCCTTTATGATTAAAGAAGAGAACTATACCCTATAATCCATCATGTCAATTTCTAAGTTTGGTAATTTTTTGGTGGATAGCTTTGCTTATCTAGCAATTAAGTTTCTATTCAATTCTAGAGTCGGAGAATAATAAGAATTATGTAGAAAATTCTATTTCGGAAACCCTAGTATTTAGGTCATTGGGAAGAATTAAAAATACTTCGTTCCCTTTTGGTATTTTAATTATTCTTAAATTTTCTTATCTTAATATCAAATAATATATTTACGCATTTTATTTATCAGATTTAAATTTATTATTTAAATGCATAGGCTTTTTCAGGAATATATTATATCACAATTATAACATCCTAGTGGCATTACCACACAATTACGTCTCGTTGGCAACATTTCTTTGTCGCCAAAAAACTTCAGAAATTGGCATAATGTGGCAGGAGGGGAATTATGGGCCTAAAGAAGTTATGTTAAATTTAAAAATATTTCAAATCTAGAACAATCTCGGATAAGTGTATATATATGTACATAAGAGTGCATAATTTCCATCAACAATCTTTATATTTGATACATTACAATTGACACTACATGTTAACTTTATACGCATATCTGTTAACTTTAATCAGTTGTTAAATATTTCTACTGTCATTTTTTTTTATTCTCGTGTCATTAACTATAAGAAAATAGTTTTTAAGATCATGGAATTTATGTTTTTCTTTATTCTCAGTTTAAAAACATAACTTTTTCTTTCAAGAAACGGAAACACTATTTTTAAACTAAAAATAATAATTTTGTTTCAGAGAAATAGTTAGAAATGCACCGATGGATCTAATACACCATATGCGAGTAAATCTTAAATAAAATAATCTTAAAATTATTTATCCAGTAAACAATCTAATATTTAAAAAATACTGCGAAACATAAAATTATTATATTTAGAAAAATGCGTGTTTACTAAATATTTAATCATAAAAATATTTCGAAATATTTCCTGGAAGCATTTTAAATTATTCTTTAGCTGCTAAAATTATTTTTCCATTCGAAATTCTGCAATATGTTAGAATTGTAATAATTTATTTATATTTATTTACAGACTAAATAAAATAGATGAAATTTGTTAGAAAATATGGAGTAAACAGAATTTTCTATCATAAATTTTAAAATTAATTCTTTTCATTTTTATATTTTTTCGCAAATAAATTAAAGGTAAGAAAAATAACATCTTAATAATTTAAAATATTTAAGCAACAATGAAGTAAATTTTTGTAAATAAATTGTATGTTGTCTGCTTCAGAAAACATATACCAGTGAAACTTATAATTATTTTCATTTAATTCTGCATCAGATACTTGCGAGTAAAATTAAATTAAAGCATATTTAAAATCAATGAATAAAGTATGTTGAAATTTATTAATTTTTATACGATAATTATCTAATTGCGCATATTTTAAATACGTGAATAATATGTAACAGGCACATTTTATTTTACTAGTAAAAAAACTATTGTAAATAAATTTTCTCAAATGGCAGAGTCATTCCTTCTTTTAGCTAAGGAAGTTTGAAAGAAATATTTTAGATTTTTGCACTTTTACATAAAATTCTAGGATGCATCAGTATAATTTTGCATTATAGTGATGTAAATAATTTTTTAACTCAATCAACAGCTTTAAATTTTAGAACTATTAAGAAAAAGAATCCTTCAATAAATTGTGATGAGCTTAACAGGGAAAAATCAGATTCCATATATTAGATTCTTATGTTAATAATTTGGTTTTGATTTGTCGCTCTACAATAATATTTTTTCATTTAATGGTTCATTTTATCGAGAGATATGTTGTAAAATAGAATCTCATTTGGCCCTAGTATTCACGTGTCTTCTACAAGTCAAACGTAAGAAGTCCGACATCCAATTTGGTTAAAACTGTTCCCAAATTTTTATTCGGTGAATAAAATTAAATAAGAATGTTAAAATTGAAACTGTATGTTTTTATTGGGCAAAATTAAGCGGTAAGGATGTGTTAAGAGCTTCAGAACCTCAGATTATCTGTTAGTATATTATTTTTGACAAGAAAATGAAAAATTGTTTGGAATTTTGGTAATAATTAGAGTTACTTATATTTTTTTCATGTTTTAAGAATCAATGAATAATATTACAGTTTTAATATATTTTTAAAATTCTGTAGCTCAATGATTTTTAAGCAGAAAGAATCTCACATTAATAAAATTAATAATTATATTTTCAAGCACACAGCTTGGGTCAAATATATCCTAAAATAAAGAAAATTAAAAGAAAATTGATTTTCATGTTTTTAAGTGATAATTTTTACCATTACTTGTAAGGTACATTTCAGGTTTTATCTCAAATAAGTTCAATTAAAGAAATTTCTGATGGTACAGACACTTAAAATATAAATTTACATATAAATTGAAAATATACAAAAAAGAAATATTTTGTACATAACCGTGCAGAAACAGTTTTAACTCCCAAAGAGAATTTATAAGAGGAAAATGAATTCTCATTCCTTCTTCCGAAACAGACTACAGAGCCTTTATGAGACTTAAGTCCGGTTATTGAGTAGGCCACGGAAGTAGTCCATCAGAGTTTTCATATTCTCGATACAATGATTGAACAGTTCGATTAAGATGATTCAGGAAACTATCATCTTGGTGGGTGAAGTCTTGAGAAGGAAACGATCTTTGTGCCTCAGACTACAGTTGGTCGTGAAAAGAGTCACATGATGGCTTCCTAGTGAAAAGTCACAAGGGATTTTACTCCAAACTACGAGAAGAAATCATCCCAAGCTTTCTCTAGAAAAGACTTTGGTTTCTAGGCATCTGCGAAGATTCATTACACGCAAGTCCGTCCCATGTTGGAAAATAAGGTTAGGATAGGGGTGTGGTGGAAAATAAGGAAATGCTAGCGGAATTGGTTCAAATTTATTCTTCTTGCAGGATTATATTCGCCGTTTCGATTTACATATGTCGAGAGATCATAAAGTCCATACTGGGTTCTGAAGATACTCATTAAAATCAAGTGCACACATTTTTTAAACATAGTTATTCTTCTAGTGGTCACAATTTTCCTTAAAGACCGTCGGCCTCTAACAGTACGTTTGATTTTCTTTCCATAGCTCCGTCTCGTAGATGTTGATTCGCGATTGTAATTCTACATTGTAGTAACCTTCATCATGGTGCCTATTCATACTTTAATAGATGTGAAACTGCGATTTTTCAATACACTAATCAGGTAGACTCTAAATATAGATTTTGTTTGGAATTCTGGATTATTTTAGCTTCAGCAGAAACGAAATTAAGCAAATAATGGTATACGATATACACTCATATAAAACCTTATAATTACAAGCAACAATCTTAAATAGAAAAAGTAATTGAATGCTTAATTTAATCCGTCATTTTGGACAATATATATATATATATATATATATATATATATATATATATATATATAATGCCAAGTTAAAAATGTTACAATGTTTAGCAATCCACGTATATTTTGATATTTTCAACAAAACTACTGATTTTAATTTTAAAGTAAATAAATTAACTTTTTAAAATTCTAATATTTCTATTAAAATTTATAAAAATATCGTTTTAACCAATTAAATAGAATCTATATTATTTATGACAATTTAAGTAGCCTCAATATACAATTAAATAAATTAAAAACTTTCTAATTAATAAGGGTATCCCAATTAACTTTATTAAATGCTATCTGCCAAGTAGAACATAACTTGTAAGTGTGAAACATATAAAATTAACTACAGAATTGTCACTCTAGATTTAAAGGTCTTGTTAGGTGCCAATGGAGTTTGTACTTGGTCTTTTGATTTATATATTTGTTTGAAGGTTTGGTTTATAGTAGTGGCAACATTTATTTTTCGTTTTATCTACTTGTTTGGAATTTAGGCATTATGATTCGCTTTGTTTATTTGTTTAAAATTTGATATTTATGAAGGCTTTGATTCATTTTTTGGTACTTTTTAGATTTAAAACTTTTCAGTAAGGCTTTGAGGTGCAATGGTTAAATTTAGACATTAGTCTTCAGCTATTGTAGAAAAGCCAGACTTTGTGCCAATGTGGTCAACATCCCCTGATGAAGCTGGCCATGTTGGTACTTCACTGTTATTCATTCTTCCTTTTATCGATTCATCTAAATGTATTCATATTGTAAATTTCAATTAATATGTACTAGTATGGTATTATATGTATTATATCTCTTTTGCTTTTGTAATTTTAAGTATCTATCTATCTATCTATCTATCTATATCTATATATATATATATATATATATATATATATATACTTACATTTTACTTTTCAAACTGCGTCAACGTAAGTAGGGAAACAATATTTAGATGTTTTTTAAGATAAACTGATAATTCGTTTAAAATGCTTTTTAATATTTGATTGATATCAGTGTACACAAAACAAATGCTAATTGGTGAGTAAAATCACACAATATAATAAGTGAAACTTAGATATAAGAGGTTTTATATACGCTATTCATGTTTTCAATGTGTTTTCGTTAATATATAAATTAAAATATTGTTAAACATACTTGTATATATATATATATATATATATATATATATATATATATATATAAATATTTAGCACTTGCAAAAAATGCTAATTTTTGATTATTATTCAGATTAATTTTTTCTGTAATACAATACATAGAAAAAGTTTAAAATGATCAATGTTTAAAACTGTAAAGTAAAGGCATAACATATAAAAAGCATAAATCAAACTGAAAACAGCGGAGCTATGAATCTTAATTTAAGTAAAACTAATGATCCTTTTATGATTATTTGCTTCAGTGCAATTTCATTAAAAACATTCTTTCCGGACATAATGACTCTAATTTTTATTTAATAAGTGTAATTTTTTTACTAAATTCTTCAAAATCATATCGAATTGCCCCTTAAGTAATAAATCATTAAGCCATTTATTTAAAAATAAAAACATCGGAAATCATCGTATTTCGGCAACAGTTACTCACGTTGTAGGAACTGTTGCCAATGAAAATAAAAGATGTATCATAATTACCATAAAAGAGTACGGACATCTTTTTCGTCTTGACGTTTACTGCCTACTATGCGTCATTTATCATGTTTTCGCAATGCTTTTGTCCCAAGTTCCTCCTCCTCTCTCCGTGTGTTGCCATTCTCTGGAGACATATTGTATGTTTATTCCACTTAGCAAGCATTTGTGTTTACTAGGCTTAAAGAGTCTTTCTATGGATTAGTCATAAATTTCTCATATCTTAAAAAAATAATGTGGAAACATCAGACTCACTTTTAGATATCGTAATAAAATATAAACGATATCATTTGATTACTTGGAATATTGAATGAATAAAATATGAAGTGATATAAGTAATTTATGAGGAAGTATGACTTATATATGACAATGAAAATATATGCGTTAAATGTAAAGTATTTGCAGAATAAAAATTTTTTAATTCAAAAATTTTATTGAGAGAATTCAAATTCCATTCATCTTTTTATAGGTGACATAACTTAAGTACATGATAAGCAAATGCGTGGAAAAATTAATGATAATAATTAAATAAATTTTTAGACTAAAAATATTAAATCCCTTGATTTGATTTGCTGTACATACATTTTAAGTCTGTGACTGTTTTTACTTTATAACATCATGATTTTAATTTATTTACTCATATTTTTAATTGGAAAGAACTCCTTTTCTGTTACAGTAATTAAATTCCATTCACTTATTATTATTTTTTGAGTTTTTAATTATAATGATAAATTTATTACTATATTTACACACACACATATGTATTCAAAATTCAGCAATTGGAAAATTAGATACTGCACGAATGCATACTTTAATATAATCTGTTGACAACAGCTTAAACTACAGTTCGGTTACAAGGTAATGATTTTTGAATTCTCAGTGTCTTTCAATTATTTTTTAAAGAAAATAAGAGACTTATGCCTTATAAAAGAAACTTCTTTTTGATAATTGAGATGAAATAAGAAAAATTAAGCAATTCTCTCTTCAAATTTACCTTTGCAACAGCCAGAATCATTAAAACACCAACACATTCTTATTCTGATAAGCTAATTTTCTTGAACTATCTACTGGCCACTCATATTTGATTGATTTTTTTAAGAAGAATGTATTCAATATCCAAATCATAGCAAATGACTCATGATATTTTTAGTGCAAATTTAAACATACAAAATTAAATTATGAACCTCTTATCTTTATTCTTAGATTGTAGCAAGTTATTTAACATCAACGAGAATCTCACTCTAAATTTATGATTAATTTACTTTAATAATAATTTAATGATGTCTCAAATGGTGATATCTAATATTAGGAGCATAATAACTTAATAAATTGTAAAGAAAATATCCACCTGTGAGCTTTCAAATACTTTCTATTGTGGTTACTTTCAAGGCTTTCATGTAATCAACTCTGTAAAGATAAAATTTGGGATTTCATATCTCCATCTTTAACTTTGCTCTAAATATCATTCATGTCAAACAATAGAGGCAGGTGAAAACGTTTTAATAAGTGCAATAACAAAAATGCTGAAATCCTTTTTGACACAATTAATTGAAAAAAAAGTTTATATTAAAGTTATTTTATAAAGTTTATATTAAAGTTTACATTAAAGTTATTTATTAAAGTTATTTAAGTAATGCAAAAGTTATATATTACTATAGATATATGGATTACACACGAAATTTACGTTTCTAAAAACATAGTGAAGAAGAGTGCTATAAATATCTATTTCTCAAATTAATATAAAATTTTCACTTTTGCCTTGTTTATTTGACTTTTGTCATATAAAACTACAAAAATTTCGTTCTTTTTTTAGTAGACAGCATAAATGTTAAAAGCTATTGTGAGACACTTGAAAATCACTTACTTTTCAGAAAGATTTTCCATAGATGAAAGACTGTATTGATATATCACAAGGGAGAAATCAAGAAAAATATCCACGCAACAAATCAAGAATCATGCAATGCAAAAAGCAGATGCACAATATCCATCTCTTGTAGTTCAATTATGACTAGAAGTGAATCTTAAGCCTACATCTTAGAGAGCACATTTTTCTGATTAGAAAGACAGAGAACTCAGCTACAAGTATTTGACACCAAGTGGACAGCTTTAAGGCCTATGGCAGATGCATTTTAATACCCATCAATAAATCGACTTCAAGATATTTTTAAGGATAATAAGTAGCAAGAGTATTCACATAATACATGAAAATAAACACAAGAGCAATGCATGAAGAAAGCATAAATAGATAGCCTAAATGATAAAGATTATTACCATCTTTACAAGTTCTTCTCTGCTTCGGATTGAATGCCAAGACCTTCAACCCTAATTATTAATTCCTACGACTATGCAGTGGGGAGTTTAACTATAAAAATTTGTTCAAAATTTGAGAGAAAGTAAACTGTTCAGATAGAATATGCATTTAGTTCTATGAAGTAGTTATACATATGCACAAATGCAAAAAGAATGGTTAATAAAATACGACTACAAAATGAGCTTTAAATATAGGTTCAAGTTATTGAAACATAGCAACCCTGGTCAAAACATAGTAACAAGGGATTCAATTCACAGAATTATCAAAAAATAATTTTCGATTTAATAAACAATTAACAGAACACAGTTATATAAGAACCAGTGCTTGCTGGTAATATTTGATCAAATTGACTTATACTGATTATATATAACGGATATTAGAGAGCAATGACAGACACTATAATATTTCACTAACGGAATTTGTTAGAAACGTTAAAATAAATGAATTTTATAATATCGTCAAATGAAGTTAAGGGACAAAATTTAGTAAAATGTGGAAAATAAAAAAAAGTTGTCTATCATTTTGGTTTATCAGCAATATCTTTATTTGGAACGCTATGAGAACAAATAATAAATATAAGAAGAGGAACTTTTGAAAATTCTGTGTTCAAAGGAATATCAGAGTTTGCAACTAAATACTCTACACTTTTAACATTGATATTCGAAGGCCAGTATGTTATTCAGATATATCATTGAATTGTGTTTCATTTCAATGAATGCAAACATACACTTTCCATGTTAATGATGTCCCATCTGAATTAAATATTGCAAGAAATCAAATATAAAATTATTGATTTCAATATTTGTCTAGTTTACGATTTAAAGAATAAAAAAGCATTTGCTTTACATAGATTTCCACTTCAATGATAATCATTATTGCGAAAATTGATTTTATATTATGTTCTTTTGGTTATAATAATTTAGTTATTAAATTTATTATTGCTATGGAACAATTTATAAGTTATAGTGAAATAAACACTAAAAATTTATCATTTATTAAAAAATTATTTAAATCAAAAGATTTTATTAAATTTTCTAGCATTCACATAAATATTTTGTTAGAATTCCTATATTACAACAAAATCTTGATGTCGACGTTAACATAAGTCCTATTTTATTTTATTTGAAAGTATCCCATTATAAATTCAAAAATTCACAAAGATGCCTCTATTTCTTCACATTCATTTTGAAAGAATCAAGAAACTAGGGAGTAGCATTTTTTCAAAATGCCATTAGTTTCAAAAGTTTATCCCTTTATTCAAAATAAGAAAAACAGCATTGAAAAGAAAAAATAAAATAAAATACAGCCCATCTATTCCATTTTCTATCGTAAATCCTAAAAACTGATTTCAGAAGACCAAAATCTATGAATTTATGCGTACAATAACATTCATTCCGTGTCTTATAAAAGAACGTATATATAATGGAAAATATCTATAAACATTCTAAACAAATATTTTTCAAATATAAAATTAGCTTTTCATAACATATTATAAGAGAGATAATTTAAATTGAATTTACAGAATTTGAATTATATTTATACGGATAAAACATATGAGATATAAAATTCTCGATAACAATAAATGTAATAGATCCCCGGCTATTGAGATTTGCATAAATGATTTAATACAAAAGAATATCAGCAATCATTGATCGTAACTAAAATGTTTATTTGCTGAACCTTATGTTTTACATATGTATATTACATTTTTTCCTGTGAAATAATACCTCTTTTAAAATATAAGCACTGTTTAAGAAACAAATATGGACTGAGAAAGGATTACTGAATATTATTAATTTGTTTTATTACTTGGAAAATATACATTTGATACAAAATTTATAAATTTTTTTAAATATACCATTGAATTTATGGAATATGAAATTCATTGTAATAGTTAAAAAATATGTTCTACTAGAGTTGCCTTTATATCTTATTTTAACTTTTAATTTTAATTGAACTGCAAATTCATAGCATCAGTGGTATTAAATTGTCAAGTTAAAAACTTTCGTCAATTATAAAATGTAATTTTTGAAACAAAAAAATTATTCAATTAATCAATGTATGTAGAATGAGTACAGGTAAAATTTCAGTTTTCTCTTCAGAAAATGTAAAAAAGATCTTACTTTCTATTATATTAGGTTCAGAAGTATATTTCCTTAAATAGGGTAAGCAATAATATAAAGTGAAATAAATCTATAAAGATAAATAAGCCATTAAGAGATCTGGAAAGATCGCTGTAGTTTTTTAAAAATTCTCATGCGAATAAGCTAAGAGGATTGACACAACATGATGGATAATACACCTGCTCCATCCTTCGACAAATATTTTATAATATTAACAGTTATTTGCTTTTCGCGATGACTTTTCATTAATTGTGGCTGCTTATTTTAGCATCGCAAAGGAAGAAATCAAGAAAATGAACAAGCAGCTCATCTCCCATACAAGATTGAAAAAAGCAGGAAAACAACCAACCCACGTTTTTTTCTTTCTGTTAAACGCATAGTTGAACTAAGGCGTCGTTCAATTGTGTCTGAAATCAAATTTGTGACTTTCTAATTCAATAACTCAAATTGAATAACAAGACAACAACGAACTCTTAAAAAATAATTTTGATGCCAAGAACATTTTAGCCCGACTATTGAAAGCCCTGATAAGGCACGCTCACCATGTATAGGATAATGTTCTTCTGTGAAATCTATTTGTTGATAGTGTATCTTATTCCTATGTCGGAAACAAGGAAATCATGAAAATTTCGAGGTATCCCCCAACAGATATACAATTTAGAAAGATAGTATTTTACTCCATTTGTGCTTTAGTGCGATTAAGATAGTACCCAGGATTATCTATGAGGAGTGTCGTACCATGGTTTTCTGCCCTGAGTAAATTATTAAGAGAAAACTATATAATAACTTAAAATTTTTATATATTCTCTTAAAAATTTATTAATTAAATTATATAATTCCCATCTAAAAGATAGGAATAATATCATTACGGAACGCTTTACACAATGACAACTAAACACTACAACGATTCACTGTTCTACACATCAAATTAAATGGATACAACTGAAAAGCAAAAACGATGGAACAATTTACTGAAATGTCTAAAAGAGTAGGTATTCCCGTCAATTAAAAATATCTTTCATTTTTGCGAAATCTGAAATTGTATTTATGCATGAATAATTGTGGATGATAATACTATGAATCTTAATATAGTAAATGTCTCGAACTAAATATCTTTCCATCAATTAATAAAAGTCATTCATTTTTGTGAAATTTAAATTTATAATTATGCATGAATAATTATAAATAATCAAATGATGTATATAAACGTGTCGAATGTCTAGGTCTATACCTCTTCCTGTCAGTTATGAAAAATCAGCATTTTTTACGTAATTCCAATTCATATTAATGATTGAATTATTGGGAATAATAATTGACTCATTTAATATATGGATTGTCAAGAATTATATATCATTTGTTAATTAAGGAAAATCTACTGTTATGTGGAAAAGGAATAAGTACTTAAATATGAATGATTGTGGATGATCATATGACAATATATGTTTTCAAGGCTATAACCGTAGAATAGTAAATTAATCTAAAAACAATTCTAGAACTTTATTTGGGACTGTTCTCAAAGGAAGAAATCCTTGGAGAGTTTTTATGAACTATATGTCACATCAAATTTTTCTTAGGCTATGAGTAAGTTGAATTAGTGTCTCTCACAGTCATGCTTCAAATAGTTTTTAGTATTTCAATAGGAAGAATTATGATAAATGCAGTTA
Source organism: Latrodectus geometricus (assembly GCA_026290005.1). Classification (NCBI taxonomy): domain Eukaryota; kingdom Metazoa; phylum Arthropoda; class Arachnida; order Araneae; family Theridiidae; genus Latrodectus; species Latrodectus geometricus. The sequence continues at coordinate 44,762 of JAPDSC010045583.1, forward strand.
ACAAGTTATAAATAAACATAGTTTACGGCAAAATTATAAAAGGTGGGAAATAATTTATCAAAATTATATATAAAGGTAAATAAAATTTTAAAAAACACTTAAAATTTTTAAGATTTAAGATTGATATGACATTAATCAAAAATAATATTCAAAAGACCGGCGCATATAATTTATATAAATTTCTATTTTCATTAAAATATAATTAATTTTATGAAAGTTATCTGTATTCCCCTTTACATTATAAAAATTCTATCACAAACGGATATTAAATTTAAATTGTCTTTAGTTTTACTCTGTAAAGAAATTAAATGCAAAACCAAAATTGATAGGAGAAAGGGAATTCAATTAATTAGCTTAAAAGAGACAATTGTAAATCCGATTTTAAAAATTGCTTTGCTCTAAAAATTCAATGCATGTATTATTTTTGTCCAAGAACATTTTGAAGCAAAATATTTTGAAATTTGCATGGCAATTATTTTTACATTTAAACGTAAAGTTTAGAAAAATCCACATTCACAGAAGGAATATTGCTTACTTGAAACTTTTTATTTTTACATAACAAATCTACCATAAGTAAATCAATCTCCTATTTTTTAACCACATTTATGCATCTAGAAAATATTTTATTATGTTTCTTCTGTTCACAGTTTAAAAAAAAAGGATATTCATTTGATTTATAAGTACCTATGAAAAATATTGCACTATTTCATACATTTTTTCTTAATTCTGTTTAAAATATTGTTAATAGATCATAGTTTCTTATCAGTTACTTTTCTATTATTATCACTTATTTTTTTAAATATTGTTATATTTGAGTAATACAAGTGTATATATAAAATTTCACTTTATTTTTTGACATATTGTGAAACATTATGTTAATTCAAAGTATTCACTATCAAAAATAATTTTTCAATTTTTCGTTGGACCAAAATATATTTCATTTTTTTATTAACTTTTCATGATATTTGTATAAGAAAATAGTAATTTTGGGCGCAAATTACAAAATAGTTAAATTTTAAAATAACTCTATGACTTTCTCTAATGTGAAAGTATGAAAAATCAGATTCAACACATTTTTTCTGATTAATATTAAGTTTCGTTTTTTCACAAAATAATGATAGTTTAATTTCATATTTTTATGTCTTTCTCGTATATATATATATATATATATATATTTAAAACTCCTAGATAAAAACATTCTACAAATAATTTGAATGTAGTAAAGGTTTTTCTAAATTTTAATTTTACTGCATGAATATTTTATTTTATCGCTTTCTTGGAAACACTAGATGGAGATTAATGATTTATAACTTTTTTATGTAAACTGTTCTAAGTTCTCATCTACAGACGAAATTTTGATTTAATTCCAAAATTCCAAGTTTCTAATAACAGTAATAAATGCGTTAACCCATTACATGCTTCTACGAAAAATAGTTTTAAAACTTCTTCTAGTTACCCTTGCTCCGCTTGAAGATAATTTAATGCTTCATTACATGAGAAACAAAAGGTTCAGTAATTCTAATTCCATTTAAGGACCATAATTTTCAGATAATTTTCGAGTAAAACATCTCTACTGAAGCGTTTAGTTTTTCTTATAATATTTATTTTAAACCGGGTGAATTTATTTTTCATTAAGATAATTACACTTAAAAATCTTAGAATATTTGGAAAACACAAAAGAAAAGTAATTCAGGATAAAAATTTACTTAGAAATGTTTCAAAAACACTTCTTAAGTTTGTTTATATTTTTAATGAAGATAAACTAATGAGCGTTGGCATTTTTGTGAAACTCATTGATTTGTGTGTTTTACATGAAACTTTAGTTGTAAAAATTGCATTCTTTGGAAATGTTTCTATAGATTCATTTGAATAGCAAATATAACAAGGAAGTCTAAAAAACTTTCATCATTCATCTTCACAAACACGATTGATCAAAATAGGAATGTCTATTTTCTTGTTATTTAAAAAATAGGAAAACAAAAACGAAAGCAACGGATATTAGAAAAGGATAAAATAATTATTAGTTTGGAGAAAAAGAAATCCATTATTTTTTATGTGAACTTTATGTAACTTGTTTCGGATTTACTTAGCATAAAAGGTTTAAAGCATTTTTGAAGTTGATCTTTAGGTTCTGGGAGATGCTACAGTGTTTGTTATTTTCTCTACAATTTAGGCTGCAATGTTCTCGCACAAGCTATATCTTTAACATAAAAACATCTGAACAGAATCGACGATACCAAAATTGAACGTAATTGTCTCTTACAATATCAGGTCCATAGATACCATTCACAATTTCAATTGCCTAGCTTGTATTTTCACTTTTAGCAAAGAAAAATTATAAAAAGTATCGATTTTTCTCTTTGTTGAACTCCACTTTTAGAATTTTTTAAATAATAAATGAATGGACTAAACACGAAAGAATAAAACGGTTTTTAATGCGAAATGTCACCTCTTAAACGAGCACAAATCTGAAATTGCTTGATCGATACCTCCTGAGATATCGATCACTGCTGCTTTCTACCAAAGAAATAATAGATTACTTTTTTCACAACTTAATAGATCATAAAATATTTTTCTAGTGATAAGCATTTTTCCTAATACACATTGGAGATATTTAAGAAAAAATACATTAAGGTAATATATACATAGGAGCAATTTTTGCAACAAAATAATTCAGAAAACGAAAAACACTTTTTACTAGTCCTCAGATTTTCAGTTTATTTTAATTAAATATTTTAAAATAAAATAATGTCACTTGGAACAAATGAAACAATTTTCCTCAGATGTTAAAATAAGAATGATTAAGAAGAAAGAAACGATATTCATTCCGAAAGTTTTAATGTATTTTATTTCGATGATTTATGATCATATCCATCAATTTACATTAATCTCGTAAATTAAGTATTTTAAAGTAAATTTATCTCATTTGTAAAGAATTAAAATTTAAAACTAGATAACACACATTAGAGTTTAACAAATAATTCTAAATCTAATTATAAGTTTCTATATGATCTTTTAGTCTTTGTTTGCCTGAAAAATTCCCAATGGCAACTGAACAGAGAAAATTGAATGGTATAATTTAATTTGTGCACTTTGTTGAATGCACTTTGACTAAATATAAACTTTGAGAAAATACTTTTATTAAATATTTTGTTGATATAATGAAACTAAAATAATTGATAATAAAATATTTTCATTTAGAAAACTATAATAATCAAATAAATTTATATTTGAATAATCATAAAAATTTATTATTTCTAACAATTTAAATATTAAAGAGTGTTAACTTTACATATTAAAGAAATTAAACAATGCAAATTTTACAAATAGTTTTCTTATTTAGAATATGTTTCGCAGACTTTGTAACATAATATTGTTATGAATTATTTATTTGTAGCAACAAGGATGTGGTAATCCAGAAATAAAAAAGATTATTTTTTTTAAATAAACATTTTATTCACAATTCTTTAGCATTGATTATAATTATTAAAGCCTAAAGCTTTTACATAGGATAAAGATCTATAAAGTTTTAATATAGAGTAGAAAGTAAAAGCTTCTGATTCCTCTCTTCGATCTTAATTAACTCACTGCTTGGCTGAGGTCGATATTTATACTTCTTCGCTGATGACCCTGAAAGTTTCCAGAACTTTCTACTGTAATCCTATGGTTATTCGGCTCCTATTGTTCCTACCAATTCAAAACTATGAACAATGACCCGGTATGAGAACTGAAAAGCTATTTAACCAAATTCGCAAATCAGAGAAAATATATACGAAATATTTTCCAAGTAATGTTAAATATCAACAAGTATTTCATTATCAATGTTTCTTATACCAACAACAATATTTTTAACGTAGTGTAAGGGTAAGCTTAACACAAACCACGATTCTATTGGCACAACCAAGAAAAAGATAATAACACTGAAATTATACATAAATTTCTATGAATTAAATATCAAATATAAAATTATATTTTTGTACTACAATTTTTTATCTTACGGAATATTGTACTGCAAGGTGAATTATAAACTAAAAGTTACTAGAAATTATAAATACCATACTGTATTTTCAACACCATTCAACATACCAAAGAAGCTATCAAGTCTTATAAATTATTGATTTTGAAGGAAAATAAAGGAAATATTTTACGATAAGAATACTAACTGCATTGTGAATTAAATGAAACTGTTAAAAATAAAACAATTTATCTAATATTAAAAAATCAATGACAATTTTTATGAAGGAATTTGTAAGACAAAAATATCAAGCTTTTTTTTTTCTTGATTAAGTAGGTATCAATAATATTACGAGTATGTAATTTTCCTGCATGCATCATACCATTTATTTTGCTGTTTTTTTTCTGCTTGATAGGTATAGTTGAAATATAGCATTTTTATTTTATGAAATTTATCTATTTTGCACAATTTAATAATATTTGTCATTTTTTTATATTTGTTTTGTTATCTACTCTAAAAATGTAATTTATGCATATTATTCTTATTTCATATTTCTTAGCCATATATCATAATATTATTTTCTTCTAATTTTCTTTCTCTCGCCTAGTAAATATTTTCAATATATATTATTCTCGTGTAACTCCATTTAAATATACATTAATATTTATTATTTAGTATGTGTGTGTGATAAGAACTGCATACAATAAAAGCATAGATACAACAAAAATAAGAGCAAAAAAAGCCGTATTCTTTCTCGTAAAATGATTAAATTCAAAAATGTATATTAATTTAAAGTAATGGAGAATCGCAGGGAGAATTTATAGTTTATGTAAACCTATGTGTATAAAATGGATTTATCTAGATAGTGTTATTCTTACTTACACTTCTTATGTATATGCATCATGATATTTATTATTTTATAAAATTCAAGTAC
>JAPDSC010045588.1:3815-28586 GCA_026290005.1 Latrodectus geometricus
TATATATATATATATATATATATATATATATATATAATGCCCAATTATTTTGTAATATTTTCATATGTAATTATTTTAAAAGCTTTGGTTAAATTCCAATTAAAATTTCTATGGGGAAGTGGTGAACATATCTTTTACCAATTATATGTATTCTAATGTCATTTATGATTTCTGAATAAATCAATTCATAGCTGAATTATTAAAAAAATTATGTTTCTGAAAAAAGTTTTGTGTTAGGTTACCTTCACAACAAACTTACTATCATTACAATAATTGTTTTATCAATTTTATGAATTATGGTGTTATTTTTAATATAATTTCGACATAAAAGATTTTAATTCAAAATCAATGTTTTTGCTTCATTTTGTATAATACTTACATAGATAAAAATCTTAAATATTTTCTGCTGTCGTTGTTTAAAATTATATAGCTTATATTTGTAATTGAGTTTATTTTATAAATCCAGTTTTCTTCTAGTGTGTGTACGTCTGTGTTTTATTTAAAAGTTATATATTTTGTTAATAAAGTAGACAAGTATGTCTATAAATTTATCACATATTTTTTTTATTTCTTGTTTATATACTATATTGTAGTGCTAAGTTATATTAATTCATTCCAAACTTCAGGTAAAAATATACGTATCAAAATTTGTGTAATCCTAGTTTTTGTTTCCAGTTTATTAAAACAATCATTCATATTGCTTATAAACATGACGTATAATTAATATAATTTGTGAATTTTGTTTTAAATTATTTAATATCTAATAATTTTAACTAGACATTCGGTTTGTAAATATGTCGTACACTATCATCCAAGTTACAAGCATAAAACAAAATTTTTCTATAAAATGTGCGTGGATTTTGTACTAATATTTTATACATGCTTAGCAGAAAATGTAATTAAAATTAGCACAGTGGTTTAATGTGGACTTACATGCAAATGAGATTTCATTTATTAAAATAAATTCATCATATAACTAATTATTATTATTGTTTTTTTATCTGATTAGAGGCCTCGACACTTTGTAGAGCTATACAAGCAGTGCATCAAGTTTTCATATTGTTAGTGAAGCGCAGCTGTTTAACTATTTTGGAAATAATTCACAAGAAATTAATTTTAACGCCTGCTGTGTATCGGAGTGGACTTATCAACATGCAAAAAAAATTTTTTAAGCGTCTTACCAGTGTTGTATAAAATTTAGGTTTGAAGATCGCCCTAGCTTTACTAATTGGTAAATACTCTGTTCTTTTAGGTAATAGTAATCGAATGTAGCTCCATACAGTCAGACGTTATTTTAATCCATATCGTTCAGTTATCACTATTTGAGAAGAGAAAGCCGAGGTAGAGCAGCTAAATGATTTGCGATAAAGTCTTCAGTTTAACAGTTCGTGGGCTTAATACCCATCTGTAATGATTCTGTGTGGATTTCTGTAATGATTCGCAGAATTTAATCTAAACAGTAAGCCTTTTTCCAATTAGCTTTCGTGTGCAAGGAATAGTCTTAGACTGATTAATTAAACAGAACTGTAAAGATATGGTGCGATATAGGCCATCCACACAACTTTGGTTTTTATCATAGAAGAATAACAGTGATTCTCTTTAGCATACTTGAATGTAGAAATCGATCACAGTGATTTACAAGATGTCAATTTTCTTGATGCTTGCAGAATGATAACGTTCTCAAAGTTCTTTTTACTTAAAAACTCATCAATAATCGCTATGTGAGCTGTCTTTCAACTCATTTTGAAAAAGAACTGTGTTAATCTGGCCAAAAAATTATATTTGTGCTGGGGTTTGTTTTCTTCTAAATCGTTCCATTCTCAAACTGAGTAGTTTCAGAAAATTTCCTCCTTTTTTCATAAGCAATCATTTTGACCATTAAATACAATCTAAAAGCGTGAAGCGAAATTGTTTCCTAAATTACCCTGTATAACACTAGCTTTTATATTAAATTATAATCATAGAATTTTAATTAGTGTATATCTATATGTATATTTCATTTTGTTGCAAAAACGCTTAATTTTGAATAATGTAACTAGAAATTCCAAATTCAAATATTTCTTCAATATTGAATATTTTTTCTTCTTTTATTCAATAATTTCACATGTTTTACTGATGACCACTAAAGCTAATATACCATGAAAAGTATACTACAAGTGTGAAATTTACATGAAAGATGAAGTATTCAAATGATTTGGCTTCTTTAGAGCGTTTCATAATACAGGTATAAGTATTCGATATGAAAAGCCTTCATAGCGCAAGTATGAGCAATACAATTCATTTGATACAAAAAATATATTACTCACAGGATTAAGGGCTATAAATCACAACTGAGAGCTGGTTCATTACAGATTATTGTATTTTATGTAAGTGGAAATTCTATGTAAGTGCCACAGAATTCGACAACTTCAGGATCGTGGCTTGTACAGCAATTGTTCTTTAAATAACATTGATTGTCTTTGAAAATCTCATGACTCCCTTTAGTTATCGTGCAGTTTTGCAACAACCGCTTAAACAAGGAGAATAGACGCTACCGAATTTTTGTAGGATTCAAAGCGATGCCATATTTTAAGAATTTAGTCGTTGTAGAACAATAATATGGTGATATTTATGATCTTGTCAAAATTAAAAATGTGGTGACATAGAATTATTTTGTTACTAATATAATGACCAATATTATGGCTACCCTTGAATTTGCAGTTGGAATAAGTGAATATATAGAGATGTTACAAATCAACTCGAAGCACCATGAACTTAAGATGTCTGGAAGTTACCATTGCTTCAACACCAGTATTTCTTTGTTTTAAGTTCGGAAAAGGATCTGCTTTTCTCGAAAATCACTAGCTGTGAATAAAATTTATGTCTACCGATGCTTATCATTGTCGTCGAACTTTAAAATTCTTGTTTTTTTATGTTAACATATGTGGTATCCATCAACTGCGGATGGATGGATACCTTTGACATATCCAGCTTCTCATGCAATATTTTTTCTAGCATTCCAGCACTGATGTACATTTCCTCTCCAACCTGAGAAACGATTACGCGTTGATTTTCAAGATATATTATTAGAATTTTAAAGAAATTTCTTCACTTATCATGTCCATAGTGCAAACTTATCTGAGGTTAGGAAAAATTCTCGACCCCTTAAATATGACTGGCTACTCTCCTATAGACGGGGACATAGGAGGATGCACTATATATATATATATTTGTTCAATCATCTCAGCACAAATATATATCATAGGCTCAAAAAATTATGAACTCTCTCCGCATATTGCTTTATAGTACGATTGTTAGTTCTTAAAACAAACTTTAATAAAAATAATTTTGATCAATAAAATGTATTAAATTGCGTAAAAATAAGTGATTACTAAATCAAGTCTATTATTTACATAACAAATTATGTGCTAATTATCACATTTAGGACTGAATATATTTAACAACTTATTTAAGATTCATTGAATTCCACCGAGATTTTTCACAAGATATTTCAATTATCGCATGGTCAAATTACTGAAAAGAACTGATTTGCACACATTTCTCATTACATTCACTATCAATATGAGTTTTATATCAATTTAAATGTTAAAAAGTACATTTTTCCGATGCTTCTAAAATCTAAAGTATTTGATTTAAATAAGTTGGAAGTGTGTGTACACTTTTACTTTCTACTAATGATATTGAGTACTTCACACTACTATATAATTGGTAAAGATATTTTGTGAAACTTATAATTGAATAAGTGATGGCTAAAATGTATTTTCGAGTCATTAATAGAACAAGGATTTTTTTTGGATTCTTCTAATAAATTGCGAAAATCTAATATACATTATTTGAGTTTAAATATAATCAAAACATCAATCTTGTAATTACAAACCATAAATACATTAAGGTTGAAGTGAGATTTTCATGCTTACGTTGGTGATGAAATATCTGATTCTTTTCGAAAGAAAGTCATTCATCATACCCTCTTAATCCCAAATTAAGATCAACTATTAGCTCGTGAGAAAAATACTTCAAGAGATTTAAGAGTTGAGTTATATCTCTTGATCTTACTCGAATATGAGTACTTCCGGGAAGCCGAGGGAAAATATTTGGGTTGCAGTTTGACTTCCAACTTGATGAGAAGGTTCTACAGGGAATCTTTTCTTTTAAAATTCATCTTTGCCACTTATCATTATTGCAACGAAAACATCATCAACACTGATACTTGATGACCACTTTAGGTACTGTGAACTTAAATGTAATTTTTAAAGAAAATTATTTCAGGGGACTAAGTTCGGGTGATTACCAAATTTATATGGAATTAAATGATTTATTAATTTTGGAAGAAATTGTAGTTTAATATTTAATTATTTTTTAAATGTGATTCTTATTTTCAAATTTTACCGTTTAATAACTATAATTCTTAAGCATATTTAATTTAATCTCTCCATTTTTCTACAAAAAACTACTATTATATTTTATTTATAAAAATTCCAGTTTGGATAATTCAAAATAGTTACGCCCTTTTTTTCGTTGCTTTTAGAGGGCGGCAAATTTTCAAATGTTTAAATATTACATAACAATTTGTCAAGTTTGATATTTTATAGACATTCTCGACGATCTTGTATCCATGCGAGGTGCATCTTTAGCATCCAAATACCCAAACGGAATCGACGAAACCAAAATTGTGCGTAACTGGTTGTTACAGTCATATATAGGGCGATAAACAGCTTTCAAAATTTTAGCCACCTGGTTAGCATTTTCGCCATTATAAAAGAAAAACTAAAATGTATCGAATTTTCTGTTTGTTGTCTTCTATTTTTAAAACCTTGTACTCATAACTGAATTAATCAAACAAAAAACCGCAAGAGAATATTTTAGTGTCAAATGTCACTTTTCCAACGAGCATAAATTTGAAATTGTTTGATAGATACCTCACGAGATAGCGATCACTACAGACGTCTATCGAAAAAATAATGGATAAGTTTTTCCCCAAACTAATATATATATATATATATAATTATTATTTAAAACAATAATACAAAAAATTTTTTAAATGTTACACAATTTTATATATGTAAGTAAACTATAAGAATGTCAAAAAATATTTTTATAAAATTATTCACCGAAAAAATAAGAATTTTTGTCTGGGAGTGATCATATTGATACAACCAGTTAACTGTTTGAATTAATATGATAAGATAGTAGTAGTAAGAGGTGCTGACATAAGCAGTTTTTAGGTGTGTTACTTTTGTTCTATTTTGTAATATTATTTTGCTGATTATTTGTAAATTAAAATTAGGGCAGTTAGATTATTTATTGATTTCTGGATGTTAAACCAATCTTTTATATCAAAAATAGGCGAAAATCTTTTGTCGTATAAAATATTAATATCATAATTTTTATTTTGCATATTATGTGTTACTCAATTATCAATATTTTAAGAGATAAAAAAATTAAAAACAATCAAGTTTCGTAATGACAAAGAGCAAAATTAAACTATTTGATTTTGTAAGAGTTTTTTTAATTATTATGCATTTGCTTATGTATTAAATATGTACTTATTTTCTTATTTATATTTCTGAAGAAAAACAGTTGATTTTTAAACCGTTTCATGAAATCTGATATAATTTGATTTATTAATCGTGCATCTAAATTGGCTTATAATCAAACACAATTCAGTATTTACCATTTTAATTTTGTGATTTTATTGTTTATATTAGTTTATTATATATTAGTCTATTATTATTTCACATTAAAAATAAATATTAATACATTTATTTTATTATTCATAACGTGACGATTTTTGTTCATTTTGTATATGGAATGATGTGATTACAGTATTAGTTTCGAAGTTAAAAATCTTATTAATATTTCAAATAGATATGTCAAGATTATAAAAGAAATAAATTTATCTTATTATTTTAATTCGCTATTGATGGACTCTCATTTACAAAGCTCTATAATTTATAATTATATCATTCGCGCTCAGTAAGCCAGTTCAGAGAGTGAATGCAATAAACCACTGTTCGAATATCATTTATCTACAAACACACATTGAATAATAATGCACTACTCGCCTACAGCCTTACATAAATATTAATGAGCATTTTCTACTTTCCAGTGAAGTTTCGGAAGATTATATTGAGACAAGATGTAAAAGTGACAGCTGAATAACAATCCATGATTGACTGGTAATAAATTTGATCTCAACGCTTAAGAATTCTTCGGATACATTGTTTTCTTATGATTACAACTTCAAATGCCACTTTCATATCAAGCTATTTACTGGTGAAATATTTTTTACTGAATTTCTTTAACTCTTGGTTTTCATGTGTTTCTTTAGCTGTATACCTTTATACCTTTCATTTGTATTTTCATGGAGATTTTAAATTTGATTGTGTACAAAGCCTTTTTTTTCTCTTGCAACTTCTGAAATATTGACATTATAATAACATATTTGTGTTGATATTTTTAAGAAATATATACATGTATGCAAACATACACATATATATACGTAAATTCGTTTCCTTCTGTAAGTTAAATAAAATATTCAAATAATAATTAAAATAATTTGAGTTAAAATTTGGATTGAATTTTCTGTGTGTTTATGTGGATGAATGCAGCTATAATATGTATGTTGTGAATGAAGTTGCCATATTTTGCTGCGTTTATTAATGTTTGTGAATATGCGTTGTGTTTCCCAAAAATTTTATGATATCAAAGTTATTCTTTTTGTTTGTCGATGTCTCTTATGTACTACATTAAAAATTATCTCTAAATATTGGTTTTTAAAAGCTTTAATAAATATCATCCTATATAAATTTGAAAATTAAAAATCAATTATTTAATTCTCTTATTTTATTTGCTTATAAAATAGTCACAAAAAGAATGAATAACTGCCAGTTTTATTAATTATGAAATTATGATAAATCGTTTTACTGTTCTATCAAAGATCTATAAGAAAATTTGGGATAAGTCTTTAGATTAATCACAAATTTCTTATGTAAGTGTCTCATTGTTGAACTTTTTAACATAGTACTATTTACTCTGTATTGTAATTAGAACACAGTTGAAAGCTATCGTAAGTCTTTTGCAAAACCCACACCTTTCCTGATAGGATTTACCATAGACAGTGGACCGTGTTCATATATCACAAAAAAAAACAAACTTAAAATATTATAACACCTGCAATAAAATACGTGCATTATGTTTTTCAATTAAAATGTTGTTACATATAGAAAGAAAGCATGTAAAATATTCTTATTTATAGAATCTTATTTATAGCATTTATTATTTAAATTATTATAGACATTTATTGATTTATTATCGGTTAGTTAGAATTAAGATTTGTTTAAATTTCTTGGTTATTCGGTTACATAGATTGTGTGCATAATTAATTCAATGCAAAGATTTCACATCTGTTAAAGAAAAACTTTTGTGGTTAAAATTTGAGTCTTACTACGTTTGTAGGATAGATACGTGTAGTTCATTACATCCATTACACATGTTGTAGTATATAAAATGGAATTTATCTGCATTAGAAGTGTCGTAAACTATGTTATGATGAATGTTAAATGCATGTGGAAAATATAATTTATTCATCAAAATATAAGTAATTTCGTAATCAAAATATAAGTATTTACAAATAATCATGCACATACATTTATACTTCAGGAATGTAAATCATAAGTCCTCTTGTTATAGAAAGCTTTCCTTCTCACAGAAACTTGTGATTTTAAGAAGAAAACTATATTTATATATATTATTGAAGCGTCTTTAATTACCCCCTTTCATACTTACTACTTTAATATTGGAAGTGTTCAAATAAGTGCCGCTAATTTCTATAAATATATGCAATAATTTATACTCTAAATATATACAATACTTTATCTACCTATTATTCTTTAGTTTTCTCATATTCTTGAAAATTTCCATCTCTCTAAAATTGCATATTCTAGAAAAAACGATGTTTTTTTAACCAAGAAACAATTTAATTTTTTAACTTCTAATAGGAATAGATGTAAAAAACATTAATTTAAAATAAATATTTCTTTAAACAATCAATTTACTTTCTAGTTAGCAAAGTAAAGTTACTTAGAATTAGTTTTGTAATCATTTAACTATAAAAAGGGGTTACCTTAAAATATTCTCAAATTGTATAAGAAATTTCTTTCATTTATTATTGGATTACGAAAAAGAAATCTGCAAATTTTAATTAAACAATAACAATTTAAAATTCATAATATTTTGCAAAATATTATCTGTAGCTGAGTAACTTAAGAAAATTCTAACTATTAAATGATTAATGCAAAACATATTCAATGTGGTTGCTTTGGTACAATACCTATAATTATAGATAAATTATTTTTACCTTGTGAGAAAGTATGTGTGTGTGTCCACCGGATTATTTTTTTAGATCTGATTTCTTTACACTTTTACCGCTGAGCATGATTAATGATAACTGTTAAAACAAATGATACCCTCTCTGTCCAACTCTATCATTATACTTAATGATTACCATCTATTTTGTGAAAATATACTTGCTGTTTAGTTTTTTTTTACATCTTGAAGATTAAATGTTATTATGTATTTGTAACATAATATAATGATTTTATTACAAATGAATGATACTGATGTATGATAATGTTACAAATTTTAGACAAGTGTCATGTTTTATATATATATAACATTATCAATTTCATATTCTTAATTTTAAAGCATAAAAACTTGTATTTCGTTATACAAAGAAAATGTGTCCTATAATTCAATGTAATTAATGTTTTTGAATGCATAAATAGATAACAAAACTGCATATATCTGAAATCACTAAAAATTAGATCAGGACCTGTATTTGGGTATGATTAACCATATGACGCATTGTGATATATGGTTAGAGTAAAATACAAGTCGATTAAACTTATACTTTGATAATACATTAAAATTGATAGAAATTATTAATGCTATTAATAAAAAATAAAAATGATTATAGTAATGTTATTAAATAAAAAGTGTTCATAAAATATTAAAAGAAATGATATGAACTAAAATATGGAAAGTAATTTACTTTTCTTGAATTTTACTATGGAAAAGTATGTAATATTCCCGCAATCACATATTAAAACTTATTAAAATAAATATTGATATTTAAATGCAAAAAATTAAAGTTAAGCAAAACTTCATCAGACACATCTGAAAATATTATTTTTCTTATGTTGTTCATGATTTTATTTTAACCTACATAAAACATCTCAAGAATTTAAAGGCTCCCTCTCTTATTCAGTTGAAATTGAATACATTTTAATTCAGTTCTTTTCAATTTTTGCGTTTATAAAACATTTTTAAATTGTTAATATTGAACAATTTTTCAAGTAAAGATAAGTTAGGCATCATTATTTTTGTTTTATCATGAGGTCATTAATAAGATGTTTTCGTATTCTCGATATACTTAATCTGTCAATTATTGACATATCTGCAATGATTTATGTACAGAGTTGATGTATACCCCAAAAAATGAGGTATTTTATAAAATTGCAGTTTCTGCAAATAGTATGAAGTACCCTCATGAGGGATACTGTAAAAATACCCGAACCGTATGCTTGAATCAAATCAAAATTGTGTCAACTTAATTCCCCTGATACACATTTAATTACAAACTTTTTTTTTTACAAGAAAATGAGTTTATGTACTCATTATTTCTTTTGTTTGTTTTATTTATTTTAATTTATACTTTTATATAAAAAAGTAAATGCACTTAATTTTCTCACTAGAAAAATTGTTAAATATTTCAGGATTTCACATTACATATTAGAATACTTCCAAAATTTTCTTCAGCCAAATATTACTTGCTGCGTGTATTAGCATATTTTTATATCAAAGTGTTAATGGTAAATATAAATTATATTTTATGTAATATGTTACAAAAATTGTTTTTTTTTATTTAAGTTTATTTAAAATTGTAATATTATAGAAAATTCTCAAACAAAACTATGTCTTTCAGTAAGATAAATTTCACAGAATGATAAAAACATTTTTTATTTTACTCCCAAATTGCTATTACAATGCAATAAAGCCTGAACGTTTTCTTGAACACGTGAAAAAATGAAATCGAGATTTTAATCTTTATACTTTTTAAATTGGTTAAAGTGAGTGATTTATGCAGTGATTTATTTCTTCTGACTGTTTAGCAATTAAATTATTGTTGAAATTTTGTATTTTTTAGATTCTGGCTCAAATTTTTTAACATAAAACGCTAGTATGGAAATGAAACAGGACATAGCGAATTTATTCAATATAGTTTTTATAACAAAATGTATTTTTAAGTAAAGATTTTTAGCTTAAATTTTGAGATTAGGATAATATTGATAAATGTATAGATTTATTCTTTTATCAAGAAAATAAAAGTTGTGGAATTGCAGGCAACATCTGAATAGTTTTAAAAAATTCTTTGCTCCTGCAAAATAAAAGCGAGTTCCGAGAGACATACGACTTTTAATTCATAACATAAGTGTGTCTAGAAGATTTGTTGCAATGTATTCTTGAATATTGGAATTTATATCTTGAGGAGTTCGTTTTTTTTTCTTGTATTCGAGCTGGAAAATGTTATATATTTTTATTTATCATTACTCTTCACTTTTTTAATGAAACTCAGATGGTAGATTTATAGTTCACGCACCGGTAATACTGCAATTTTGTTTTATTTCAAACATTATGTGTGGTTTTTTTCATATATACAGGATGATCTTTTTTAAATTGACAATGTTTGGAGGGCCCTGTAGCGCGATCTAATAGCCGAAATGGCACCAAACTTGGTATTTAGACTAATCAAGATAGCGGAAAAAGAAATCGGTAAAAATATTTTAGTTCCAATAATCGCCACAAGGGCATTTTGTGGCGCTGCTGTAGTTTACAATAACGAGAATTAGGTTAAAACACGGGTATCAAAGAAAAATGTAAATGTTGCACGATGACAGCGCCAGTAATAGGGGCTATAAAAACAATTAGTAGAGAGCTCCAACAAATAATCTTAGCTGAAGTAAACGAGCTCCAGTGGCCATGCCCCTCATGTTACCTGAACGTGTGTTACTGGTGAAGCTGTATTATATGAATTAATTTATTGTATACGCAGCTCTTCGGGAATTTCAAACCAGAAAAAAAATTACGAAAGGGGCCTTTATCCCTGAAGTGTCTTAAGAAAATGATTAAGAAGTTCGAGGAGTTGTGGAAGGATCACAGGGGCTGTGGAGAACGTTGGGCACAGAATGTACGTTATTTCTGAAAATGGTACTCGCATTGAATGTGGTCTAATTCCTCACCAGGGAAGTTAATCAAGTAAATAAACATTAATAATTTAACTGTACGATTGTTTGTTTTAGTACTTTTCTTTTCTCACATTTTATACATTGTAAGGCGCCACAAAATGCCCTGACGGTGATTTTTGGAACTAAAGTTATTTTTTACGGAATCCTTTTCCCCATGTCTTGATTAGTCTAAATACCAAGTTTAGTGCCATTTCGGCTATTAGATCGCGCTACAAGGCGCTCCAATGTCACTTTAAAAAAGATCATCCTGTATATATATTTGTTCAGTTTAAAGTTCTTAATAACAATTTTAAAATAGTGAACTTTAGTTTGTTATGTGAAAGACTACTTAGTTTTTTCTAAAGAAAATTATATTTAACATTTATTTTCCATAATTTTTTCCCATTTTTAGTCTAAGAACAATACTTTTTAGTATTTTATTAATATTTCTATGTTTAAATGATAGCTTAGATTTTTTTTTTTCATAATTTTATAATTCTAATGCTCATTTCTCTTCTTGATATATTAAATTTGAATTAGATTTCATTTTTATGATTGAAGTTTGAAACATTTTCCGATTTTGTGAATAATTTTGTAAAAATATTAAACAGTGATTTTTGAGATAAATACTTGCAAATCCAATTGAACTATCTTTTAAATGCGTTATGTTCTTTATATAAATTTAATATATACGTATATTTTTTTATCTATGCATTTTTCAAAATATTCAAAAATATTATGATATATATTTCATTCGAGAGAAACTGTTTTCGAAAATATTTATATAATTGTAATAAATTTCACGGTAAATATGTTTATGGGGTAATTTACCCACTGAAAGAGGTACCATTTTATAAAAAGAATATAAAAAAATTGAAGTATACCTTCGGATGCATTGAAAAAAAACTCAACAAACCAGTAACAATGAAAGCTGAAACTCGTCAATGCCAAGAGGTCTCCAGTGCATTTTAGCACTTTTATTGGCAGGGAGCCATTTTAGGTCGAGGCTCCTGGAATCTAAATTTTATTGCCACTTTCATAAGTTACGCCATTTTTTTTCATTTTAAATAAAGTGAAAGCTAGACTTTTGAGGAAATTTACATAAATTACCATGTTATTTATGAAGAAACTTAGCAGTAAAATTTGAGTAGCTAAATTCATAAATGATCTATTGCTTTTTAATATTTTTAAAAATCCATCATATTATGTGTATTTCTAAAATAAAAATGTGACAAGCATAAAAATTTATTTCTTATTATTTAAAATTATTGTTTTTTGTGCTTGGTTTTAATAGTTTATATTAATATTTCTTAGTGAAGAAAACAATGGTTTGTAAATTTGATAATGTTAAGTTCTCAGTTTATTATCTATTAAGTAGAGATTCGTGAAATAAAATATATTCATTTGTATAAAATATCCAATATAAAAAGTGAAAATAAAATTTCAAATAACATAAATAAAAAAAAATTGTTATTTGAATAATTTTTTTTTTCGTGTCCTCTCTCAAATGTTTTCAATTTGGAATATATTTAACTGAAATATATAAATTGTTTTTAAAAGTATTTTCGAGAGAGATAAAAATCAATTGTGATTCAGTTTTACAAAATTTTAAGATGATTACAAAATATATTTTATAAAATCCTCCCTAATATTTTAATTAAAGAATTTATATTTAAAATGCTAATGTATACAGATTTTCTCAGGGAGATATTTTCATTTAAAAAGATACATTTATTCGTTACTCAATAAAAAATGATAAAAATACGCTCTTTTTATCCATGTGCATGATCCAAGATTGCTATTACACAATACTTATATTATAAAGTATAAACTTTTTTAATGAAATAACTCGTCTCAATTCGCGTAAAAGACGAATCAGTAATTTGATTGTCTAATATTGTACATGTTTGCTTTACAGATTTCAGGAAGTGCCCCAGACAAAATATATTAGCCGAGAATGAATTTTTTTATGTCCTTTGTTTATGAAAGTGATTTATTCAACTGGCTTGTCGCATTTTGTTTACTTGTCACTATTTACCATTGAATCCAACGGATTTTTCTAGTTTGAAACTCTTGCTTAAGCGCATTTTTTCCACACCAAATGCTGTATTAGGCACAGTGCTATTTCGAAACAAGGAAGTGGAGATTATTGCATTTATTAAGTGCGTTACGCGAAAGACTTACTCTCTTGGGTTTTGTCATAGTAATTGTCGGAATTAATTTAAGCCAACGGTTCATGACCAGACTTGTGATGAAGCCACATCTATTCTATGTTAAAGGCTAGTTATTTAAGCTTAAACAAGATATAATTCACTTTGTGATTAACAAAATATTATTAGTTTTTCAGAATTTCTTTTAAGAATCTTTGCTTCCTAATAATATTTCAAATGGTCTAAAAATAATGATATTTTTACTTCCCTGATTTCTAACTTTTTTGTATAAGATTACCATAGCGTATGTATAAAATTTTGGCCTCAACGGCCTAGAAAGGAAGGACTTGGTTTTCATTACTATAAGAGTGTGAATTCTATTCCCAACCTAATTGATGTTTCGTCGTGCTCATTAATGGAGGTTGGAGCGCGTAAATTAATTCGTAGTTTGCAATATCCTCCATGGGAAATGATACCTCTGGGGGTGGCTGACCGAGTCTAGAAATCTTCTACTTAGTTCTCTTTAACTACGAGGGCTTAACTTCTTTCAGGGCGACGGTTACACATCCACTAGGTTCTCCACTATATAAGTTGTCATCATTTCTGACCATTGCTGTACAGAAATAATCATCGTAGATTGAAAAAGGTAAAATTCCCTAAGCAGCCTGATATTATAAAAAAAAAGAAATGTATATAAAATGTAAGCAATAATAACGCAAATAGAATGTCCCAGTTTGATACTGAGTACCTAGGAAAGTTATTATATGGTCAGAGTCTGTAAATTACTAAAGAAATATCTCGAATTTATCTAGTATATTCAAAATAGTAAAATTTTGACTTCAGTAAGACTTCTTATTTATTTATAAAATGTTTTTAGTCTTGAATAGTTTGAATCGAATTAGATAGATTATTAAAATTTAAAATCATCATTTGATCTTAATCTGTTAAAATTTTCTTGTAAAAACTTATCTGAAACATACAAAATTAATGCATTTTTTAATTTTTGTTTCAGTACAATCTAATACAGAACTTAAGTTTTTTTTTAAGAACTATAGTTATGACTGTCAATTTAATCAATTAATGTCCAAAATATTCTCAAAATTGCTTTATTAATATTGAACCTTATTCCTGCAAATAAAAATTGAAGAAATTTAAAGTTCATTTTTCTAAAATGTGTTTTGCCTCTTGTTTCCAACCTGATAGATTTGAATCCAAAAGAAAGAAAATCAAATCCACTAATATTATACTTCTTATCAAGTTTAAAATGTTTCATGTTGTAGTGTTAGTTAAATGGATCAAATTGTTTATTAGGTACTAAAATGACATATTAAATACAATCAAATACAGTATTTTTTTTCTTTTGAAAATGTCCAAGGAAATAAATGAAATGAATGAGCTTCAGAACTTAAATGAAAAGGCGCCAAATGTGCTTTTAAGATTTAACTAAATAAGTTTGATTCAAAGTGGAATGCTTGATAACAATTCTGAATTTGACCTTCACACTAGTTTGCCAAGAAGACTTTGATGCACTGTCGCTATCATAACTTCCTAGATCTTGATCACGTCTCACACTCTTTTGTCGCCCAACGGTAGACACGATGATTGGATAAACGTTATAACTCAAGTATTTGACGGACATAAATAACCACATTTGGAGAGGGAACCAAGCGTGAAAACTGTTCGAAGTGGTTATTTAAATGCCAGTTTAGCACTTGGAGAAAATGATGGCGTGGGCACCATTACATATTAATAATACTGTTTGTCCTGACATCTCAGGACAAGAGGGGTAATTTTATTTTCAAGTGAATCAAAAAGTGAGACAAAAAACATTTCTTGCAGACTAGTTAACTGTCAACAAAAGTGTATGATACTTATTGTATTAAGATAGTTAATTATTTTTAAAAAGTTAATCTCTATTTATGGATAATACTTTGCGGTTTCAGGTCTATTTCATGGATACACTTTGTTTTTAGGATAATTTTTATTATCTATGATGAAATGCAGTTCATATCAGTGATTTGATAATATCTGAAGTAAACAAAAGTGTATAGTTGTAATAGTAGCATCCTAATTTAATGATATACTTATTATTGATCATTGTTACTGTGATAATTATTTGTAATTATCACAGTGATGCTGATGTGAATTCTGAAAAATATTCTGATTTACAGTTAGCTCCGGTATAATTGTTTAATTTTTTTATTGGTTATTCATATTAATTCTAGTAAAAATCCATTTTCGGCATATAAATCACAGAAAAATTTGTTGCTATGTATACTTTTATATGAAATCAATGTTTAAAAAATGAATATTCATAAAAGTTCATTCGAGACACAAATTTTCTCGAATTTGTAGAATAATCTCATTTAATTTCAAATTTAAATCTCATTTTTTCATTAAATTTTGAATTTTTAAAACATTTATGATAACTTAATGCAAATAATCTAGTGTTATTTATTCATCACAATTCTCTTTTATAGTTAAGTATTTTTTTTTATTTTTTATCATTGCACATTGTTATACAAAAAGGGAACAGATTTCTCATATCATAAAAAATTATTTTTATTTGTTATCAAATTCTATATCGAGATTTACTTTACTAGATTTACTATACTAGACAAGCATACTTTTTTAAAAAATATATGATAATAAAAGTTAAATAGTTTCTTATGAATGGCATTATCCAATACAACATTCTTCATACTGTTACAGATCTATGATCATTGTAACTTGAAGAAATTTCTTCTAAGGTTATTTTAAAAGAATTTTTAAGATCTGTTCGAAGGGTGGTTCATTGATATGTCAGTTTTATTATTATTTTGTTTTATTGTCTGTAATGCACAATACTATTTTGTTGATTATATGTAATACTATCTGAAAAAATTTATTGCTCTTAAAAAATTTGCAACGTATACATTACTACATACTGAAAACGATGAAAAGTTTAGATAGATTTTAAAAAGGTTTTAAATTTAAAATTCGATATAGGTTTTCATAGAATAGTGATTCTAATTGACGGAAAAGTGATTTCGGTACAAATTATACTTTATAATTATTGCAATAATATTTTATTCCAACATAAATTTAGATCTTGTATATATATGTAAGATTGAAAGGGTCACCAGAAAGTCATGCGCGTGAAGTTTGCCTCCGGACATGTAGAACGACGAGGAGAGACCCGAGCTGAAGACTTACAAATTGATTTTTAAACGATCGATCATTAACTTTTAATTATCACTTTTTAAGATGATGTTTCTTTGATATTCATTTGTTCATAGTCTTTCCTTGTTATTTCAAAATCATTATTAAATAATTTAAACTTCATGTGCAATTTATTTCTAATAATGAAGAAATCAAGCCCATATTTTGGTGTCAGATGATGGATAACGATGTGATATGACGATGATGTGATTGTGAAGTAAAAAAAAAAATTTATTATTTTATCAAAGTGTTTGGATACTACATTCCATTCTTACGAATCAAGCATCTGAAAAGGAAATGTATATTTTTCTTATTTCAAAATGAAGTCAAATGATTTAGAAGAAATAAGCATTGAATTGAAAAATATTAAGTTAGACAAAGTAAGTTTTACATAAATTTATTATCGATTCTGACGGAGAGCGGTCAAATTGAAAGCGTATAAGAGTTTTCTGGTTTCAATTTTGCTATTGAAAGTAAAGAATTTAAAAACTATAGGAGAGGATTTTTCTTTAAACGAATTAATAATAATTTCTAAT
The DNA here is from genome assembly GCA_026290005.1 of Latrodectus geometricus. NCBI lineage: Eukaryota > Metazoa > Arthropoda > Arachnida > Araneae > Theridiidae > Latrodectus > Latrodectus geometricus. Next base: position 20,988 of record JAPDSC010045588.1, read on the forward strand.
ATCTTACATATTTCTTTCGAAGGAAATAAATCTGAAGTAGGAAAAAGAATACTCCAGCGATTGTTTTCTTTGAACTTGTTATCTGAGGATATAAGCGATGCCTGTCTGTCTGATACAAATGCAGGCAAAACAAACACAAATGAAAACGAAGCAGATTCTCCAATACAATGAGGAAATAAAAATATTTTTTTAATTGTGAGTGATATTGCTAATGAAAATAGTAAAAATATGGATTTTCAAAATATTTATATCAATTATTCTGATATCGAAAGCACAATTATCAAATTCAATGCCGAGTCACATGAAAGCATAACGAATTGGATAGAAAGTTTTGAAAATGTATCGAAACTGTTTCGATTATCAAACTTGCAAAAGTTTATTTTTGTAAAAAGATCACATCGTGGAAATGCCTATTTGTTAGAACAGAAACGGAAATAAACTCATGAGAAAAATTAAAGGATGCCTTAATCAATGAATTTTCTGTTAGAAATAAATTCGGCTAAACTTCACGAATTACTAAGTAAAAAAAAAAAAAAAAAAATGAAAGATTCGGAATCCGTCCAGGAATATTTTTTAAAAATGAAAGAGCTTTGTTACTCAGGAAAAATTGAAGACTCCGCATTAATACATTACATGATTAAAGGACTTAATGATAAACACGAAAATAAAATTATATTATACGGTTGTAAAAAATTAATAGAATTTAAAAATAAGTTAAAGTGTATGAAGTAATGAAAAGTAATTCGGTAAAGAGTTAATATGCTTTCGATAAAATGAAAACAAAACATGACTCTAATTTTAGTTCTTATTTTTTTGATAAAAATAAATCAAAATAGATGGTAATAATAAATATAATTCAAGGTATGAATATAATGATAAATTTAATAAGAATGAAAATATGAATGAGAATAAAGTAAAAGTTGATGGCAATTTTGATTCAAGAAATAGCGTGTGTTATAACTGCGGTTCACGTTCACATATTTCTAAATATTGTGTTCATAAAGATAAAGGTTTAAAGTGATTTTCATGCCAATATTTTGATCATAAAGATTCAAAATGTCCGAAACTAAAAGAAACAAGTTCTTTTGTTGATCAGCCAAAAATAAATGCCATCAATTCTCAAAATTTAATTCTTAAGGATGTTAAAATTGGTACTCTGAATATAACTTTATTAATTGATACTGAAAGTCAGAAAAGCATTTTGAAAAAGAGTTTATTTAATAAAATTAAAGACACTGTTACTTTACAATCGTCTCATATTTCGTTGACTGGTTAAGGACATCAATTAAACCACTAAGATATTGTAATGCAGAAGTTGAAATTGATTATTCAAAAAGTAAACACAAATATTTTTGTTATAAATGATAACTTCATAAGTTTTAATTTAATTGTAGGAACTGACATTATTAATCAAGGTACTTTAACAGTTTCAACTAATGGCGTATCGTTTCACTCTAGCCAGAATGAAACAGATAATTTCTTAATTTTCGTAAATCACAATGATGAATCAGAAATTGATTTAAGTCACATTCAGGATAAATCACTGTGTTCTGAAATACAAATGATAAAAAATTATGTTCCTAATAAAATTAAAACTGTTGATGTTAAAACGAAAAATTAATCTAACAGATGAAATACCAATTTGTTCTTCCCCCCACGACTACCACCTTTTAAGAAAAAAATAGTTGAAGCTCAAATTGAAGAATAGTTAGCTAAGAGAATAATTCGTAATAGTTTTTCCGTTTTCTCTTCACCTGTCATATTAATTGAGAAGAAAGATAATTCCTATAGACTTTGCATTGATTACAGATGGCTTAGTAAAAAAAACAGTTCGTGAACATTTCTCTTTGCCAGTTATCGATTACGTAATAGATAAATTACATTCTTCTGTAGTATTCACTACTTTGGATTGAAAAATCAGTTTCTTTCATGTTTACGTTGAGGAAAGTTCTTGTAAATATACTTCATTCGTTACACACGATGGTCAATACAAGTTTTTAAAATGCCCATTTGGATTGATTAATCCTCTGAGTACTTTTCAAAAATACATCTATAATGTGTTTAGATAATTATTGAAAGATGGTGCTGTAGTGATTTATATGGATGACTTAAATATTCCTGCCAAAAACGAACAGAAGGTATTAAAAACTTAAACTTGTCCTACAAACTGCGTCGGAGTATGAACTTGAATTGAACTTAAAGAAATGTAATTTTTTGAAACGTGAAATAGATTTTTTAGGCTATAAAATAATAAATGGTAAATTAAATCCGTCAACATATAAAACTAAAGCTGTAATTAATTTTCTCGAACCAAAAAGATCAAAAGACGTTCAGAGATTTTTAGGATTGACCGGAAATTTTCGAAAATTCATTAAGAGTTGCTGTATTATAGCTAAATCTTTAAGTGATTTGTTGAGAAAAGAGTCTAATTTTGAATTTCGTGAAAATGCAAGAAATTCCTTTAACCAATTGAAATATATTTTGTCCACGGAGCCCGTTCTTACAATTTTTAACCCTCAAAGTAAAACCGAAATTCATTGTGACGCAATGAGCATCGATGGTTATGGTGTCGCTCTTATTCAAAAGTCTTTAGTTGACAATCAATTCCACCCTGTTTACTATATGAGTAAGAAGAAGACAGAATCTGATCGAAAATATTTCAATTATGAATTAGAAGTTATGGCTATTATAGAAGCTTTAAAAAAATTTAGGGTATATGTGATGGGAATTCCTTTTAAAATTGTTACTGGCTGTAATGCTTTTGCTATGACAATGAGCAAAAAAGATTTATGCACAAAAATTGCTAGATGGGCTCTAATGTTAAGTGACTTTGCCTACACAATTGAACACAGACAAGGTTCCCGTATGCGAAATGTTGATGCTTTAAGTAGAATTCCAATTTGCATGATAGCTCAAGATAGTAAAATAAGTTAAAATGGAAAAAGAATGATTCATTTAATGTTTGTGTTTCTATTATTAATATATGGGTATGCTATACATACCGATATGCGATAATGTCAATGATGCAAAACACGTCCTGTGTTAATTAATGGTAACATTTACACAATATAGGTGTAAAATGGTGAAGTTATTTAAGTTATTCTTTGATAATGCTTTGAGTTAGTTTGACAAATTATTTGTCGCAGTAATTCGTCAGCAATGAATGGAAAAATCTTCTAAGAAGCGCTTTGTAGCAATTAGACCAAATTTCGAATTAATCTTATAAGAAAAGTGAATGAACAGGTCACCCATGTTTATATCCATCCATAGGACATTAAGGTACCCACATGTTTCAAAAGCAGTGTATTCAAAATTTTAAATTTTTGTGATGTCATTGAATTATTTAGCTGAGCAACTGCTACAGTTTTTGCTGAATTTGTTTACTGCATGGGAATAGCAGACATAGGTACTAATATCAACTGTCAACTAAAATATGAACTTTGAGAAATTCGAAATGGTTTTGTTGTTCCTACTTAAAGAGAAATTTCTCTTATGAATAATTAATTAGTTGTTTATCCTTAAAAATAATAAATATAAATCGATCTTATACATAATTTTTTATTTTTGCAGACGCTTTGTAAGAGAATATGAATATGCTAAACACGTGTAAATACTTATGTAAGTTATAATCATGATTAATATTCTTCTAAAAATACTGATCTGCTTAAATCTTATTATGATTAAGAAAATGCAACTATACTGTAGCACTTTCTTAATTCATGTTAAAATTAAACTGTGTCATTATTACAGCTAAAATATTTGAATATAAGAAATAAATAATTTTGAATTTAATAAAATCTTTAAATTTTTACTTTAAAAGCAATTTTCTCTTTCTAAGCTTACAAGAGGAATACAATTAACTATCTCTATAATTTAGTTTAGCACTGTTATGTGCTAGCAAGTGCTTGTATTTCATCCTTTTTAAAAATAAAGGAAAATAAAATAAATTGTTTTTTGCTTTGAAGACATATTCAAAAGATTAATAAAATCGAAGCCTTTAAAAGAATAACAACATGTGCATATTTCATTTAAAATTCTTTTGACGTTTTTCCTAGCTATCTTTTTAATGGTATGTGTGCTTTTACAAAAAAAAAAAAAAAAAAAAAAAAAAAAAAAAAAAAAAAAATCTGGAATTAAAATTTTTTATCATCATTTGTCTTTAAAATTATTCTTTACACAAAAAGACAGCGGGAACTTTCAAGAATTTAATGATACCGTTAAAAAAAGCGAGCTAAGCTAAATAAAGAATCTGAGTAACATTAATGATGATCACCTTGAACTTTCGTTCGATGATTAAACTGCTTTTGAAGTATATTCAATTCCATTTATCATGTATTTTGAATAATAACTTGATTACGCAAGCTCGCAAGATTTTGTGTTTAATTTATAACTGTGTGCTTTGGATTTTTTAAAAGTAAAGTTAAATAAAGCATAACATCATTTTATGGGTTTTAAAAAATCATTTGTTACTGTTTATTAATTGTGAAGCATTATTTAAATTGAGTATGTTCTTTTATAGCTTCTCACGTAGTGCAATGTAGGCTCTCGTTCTTTTACAATTGGTATATCTATATTGAATTTCGGTAGAAAAGTGTGATGTTGATCTGTATTACACTTCATCTGACAGTGATACACTGCTACCCTTGCTTCGTCTATTCTTGACACGAAACCATAAGCATCTCCTCTACTAATGGTGTGATAAAAGAAGATGGTGGAGCCACGGTGTCGTCAGACTCGAATGCGAAAATCATTGTGTTGGAGACAGAAGCGTGGTTCGTCAACAAGAAAATTTCATTCCATTCTGCCATCCAAATCATTCTATCAACGCACCATTGGGGGCGGAGACGTCTGTAGCTCTGCGTCAAGAGTAGACGAGGTAATGGACGTATTGCGGACAAACCACTCTGCTGTAAACGGCGTCGAATGGTACTCGCAGACACTGGATGATACGTTACAGACTGAATGTGCTGTGATATGGTTCTTGGGGGCTGAACGATCCGTCACTATAATGTTCACAAATTGCCTGTCATCACGTGAAGTGGTGAACTGTGGTGGATCCGATCGAACACGTCGGTCCGTCGTATTTTCCTGCTTCCAACGACCGCTTATCCGGATTGCAGTTATTTGGTTTCGTCCAACACGAGATCGAGTTCCCTGAAAGATAATCCATAATCTTGGTAGGCCACTATCTTTGTCGAACTCGGATACTTGATCAAAAAATGATAGCTATTTTCTACGAGGCAAAATTAATTGTTTTTCTGAGAAAACCACAAGAAAAACACAATTGCAGTACTTCTATTATTAAAATATGGAAATACTATATATACAGATATGCGATAATGTCAATGATGCAAAACACGACTTTTGTTAATTAATGGTAACACTTACACACTGCAGGTGTAAAACGGTGAAGTTATTTAAGTTATTCTTTGATAATGCTTTGAGTTAGTTTGACAATGTTCAGATAATTGACAAATTATTTGTCGCAGTAATACGTCAGCGATGAATGGAAAAATCTTCTGTGAAGCGTTTTGTAGCAATTAGGAAGAAATCGTCGAAATCTTCGAGAGTTAAATTGGGCTTTGAAGTAGCAGCACAGGAGCGCATGCGAATTCTGTGCTAAAATTCTAATCATTTGCATTTCTCAACTCCGCTAATACATGTTGTAAATTTCATGTTATTTGCATACTTCCTTCAGGGTGTTGCATTTAAGATGGCCAACAGTTTAACAGTAAATTTTGTTTCTTAAATTAACGTTTTTGATATATGTTTTTGTTGATATTAACACTTATAATAGAAATTAATCTTTTAAAATTTTATAAAATTCACAAAATGGAGTTTATTGTGATTCAGTAATTGAAATATCATATGATATTTACAAATACAAAATTCTAAATACTAAAATAAGTATTAAAGGAAATTAATCATTAATAAATGTAACGAAACAGTTTGATTTGGTGATCTGGTTTTAGTGTCTTTTTACGATCAATTTTACGATCAGTAATAAGAAATATTGGTTTTTGTTGAAATTTAAATGTGGAAAATTTAATTTAAACTAACATGCGCAAAATAATTAGGATAAAATAGAAAGTTAATTTTATTTGCATGTGTGTTTGTCTTTTATACACGAATACCTAACTGGGATATTGCCTATTATTTTTTCGTATGTGTATGTGCGTATTAATACTGTAACATATAATACGAATTGCATGCACAAAATATATAAATATATTGCGATGTTATATTTTTGTTTTCAACCGAAATCTCAGACAGAATTGTGAGATTGAGATTCCAGCCAGCACTTGAGATTTATGATAATTACTTTCAAACCAGTATTGATGACGCTTATGGAAATAAAAAATTATTTATATTTCCTCCAGTTTGTTATAAAAATCGAAGGTATTGTCTTGAAGACTGCGTGTGTGAAAGAAACATCGTTTAAATGAATTATTTTCCCTATAATTTATTTTAGATGCACGGTAAGAAACGTGGGTTTATTTGAAAAAAATATAACCATTATTTGTTTAAATTTATTGATAAATTACAGCTAAAAAATTTCAGATATTTCTCTTAGAGTGAAATAGTCAAAACAAAAAATATTAAATCCTATATACTGAATTATATTTGTAACAGAATTAATTCTATGATTTATGTTCATAATAACATTGTACTAGGAAGAATAAATTGCTTAAACACGTGAAAAATAATTAAATTTAATAATAATTTTTAAAAAAATCTGCGCGTTTTTTTGCTTAATTAAATATAAAATGAAAAATTAAAATTTGTTTACTCGTAACTTCTAATATTTTCAAGTTGTTTTTATTTAATCAAGTTTTTTATGAAAATATTCAGCATTCAAAACGACTTATAATTATTTTAGACACTGAAATACAAGGAATATTTGAGAAAGGATTTACTATACCGCATTGTACTGATTAAATATACTGCATTTTTGAAAAAAAATTGATATTTCAAAATGCTTGGCCTTTGATAATTATTAAATAAAAATATCATGGAAAAAAGTTTTATGAAATTTATTTAAAATTTTATAATTACACAGTTAACACATGCAAATAATACATAGAAAGCGAAATTAGTGACTAATCTGAGATTAATACTTTAAAAATAGATTAAATAATTCTGATGCACTTCAGTAAATATAGAGACTAATAATTTATTGATTAGATTATATAATAAATTCTAAAAACTCCTTGTCAAATTATATGAATTTATAGCAAGTTCAAAATTAAATTTATTGCAGTGTGAGACATCAACTAAGACCAAAAGGAACCGTTTTTAAATTTTTAAGCAATACAAAAATTATTAAAGTATATATATATATATATATATATATATATATATATATATTGCAAAAAGTGGATCTTGACACCAGCGAACTTTGCTGAACCTAAATTCTTTGAAGTTTTACCAGTTTTTTAGAAAGCTGATGGAAGGAGTAAAATTAGGAGGAAACAATTACATCAATAGAATTCAAGAAAATGTCGTAAGATAATTAGAAAGATATTGATAAGATTAAAATGAAATTGAAAGTTACATTACAAAAATGAAATACAAAAGACTAATTTTAAGAAAATTGTA
>JAPDSC010045590.1:0-20367 GCA_026290005.1 Latrodectus geometricus
TTTTTTTTTTTTTTCACGTTTAAATGTGATGTATTGAAATAAAAGTCTTGGAAGCGAATGCGTACAGGGGAAAAAATAAATTCTATAATAAATATAGATGATTTTAATAAGTACTTGAATTGAATTTTTTTTATACCAAATTAAGGTAGATTTCTTGAAAGTGTTTGTAAATAACGCAGTAATTTATTATGAATCAGATTATAATCTTAGCTTATTGAAATGAACAACTATTCATCAATGAGACTTCTGTCGTTTGGTAAATAAATTAATCTTCTTCGTTGCTAGAAAGTAATTTTTTATACCTGATCTCATAAAGAACTGCCTTATAAGAAGTTTTATGTACAATAAGCCTCGGTGGTATTTAATGTCCTTTGGCAGATTTAGTACAGAAGTTTATAGAGAGAATACTAGATCAGGTGTTAATCTGATTGACAGTGGATCTTGGGTATTTACGCTGAGTAAAATCATTTTACATTGTTATGAAATAGTAAAGGTGATAAGAAATTAGGACTTTCTACTAAGAACTGTGGTCTGTTGCAAATATGGAATTAGATATTCATATGTATTCGAAGAATTCGACTTTAGTGCTTGAGAAAAGCGCTATTTTTCTTATGTATGTTGCAAATTTTCCAATCAAAATTAGAATTTGCTTTCATGTGTTACAGAAAGATTTCACTTATAACCTCAGTATTTAAATCCATTGTAATACTAATTTAAATTATAAACTCGGGATGTATCTCAGTTTGTTGTAAAAACAGTAGTTGAGAAACAGGTAACATCAATGTTATATTAACGCATAAACAATATCTATTAATCGAAGAAGAGCTTTTGATTTTATCTGACTGAATCACTTTTGTTTTATATCCAGAAACAAATACTTTCGAAATCCTTTCTTACTGCGACGTACCAACAAAGACAGAAATAAAGTGGGAAAAGGCCTCTTCAAGTGACGCTACATACCCCAAAGGTCCTTTTAACATCCAGCCTCTCTTGACTTCTTCAGTGGTAAACGAAGAGATAATGCAATCGAATCCTCATCTTTTTCATGGCGTTCCAAATTCACGCATGGCAACTTCCACTCTAAGAGAAGAAAAACGCCTTCACGCCACGTTTTCCCAAGCACATATGGCTTTACAAGTCCGCTTGCAGCTCCACCCGGTTGTATAAACAGCAACCAAACATGTATCTTTACATCGCCTCTGCTCCCCGAGGTACTTATACAGCCAGTGTGGAGTATCGCCCTTAACAACCCATAATCTCGTTTGCCGACGCCTTGCCATTGATATAGATTTGCTGTTCATTAGTGTAACAAGATTAGGGGCAAAAGCGATTGGAGGGGAGGTGCGTGTGACGCCTTCAGCACACGCTTAAGTGTGAGATACTGCGGGAAGATTATTTGATTGAAGAACAGAAGAGGGATCGTTGGAAAAGAAGCTGGGAAAATGGCTCTCATTTTTTGCACCCTTCATTTCTTGCCATTTCATCAATTTCTGAGAAAGAAGCTATTTCTACAGTTCGAAAGGGTTGACTGTTGCTTAAAAGTCGGAAACAATGTAGGTATTTGTAACAGACACGTTTATTTGTTGAAGCAAGAGTTTCTTAACAACGTTTTTAATGATCCGCATACAAAAATGTATTGTCAATCACACATACACACAGTCTAGCCTAATACTTTATTGCTAACCCCATTGTGACTATGTAATAAAGTACACTGAATCTATAAAATGGCTTATATTAATTGGACATGAAAACTTCCAAATAATATGATAATTTCATAAAAGTGTTTTAGTATACAAATACTTTCATTGTTTTTAACTATAACAATTATTTTTTATTCTCACTTTTTAAGCACAAATCTTTCATAGTGTATCATACATATTTTCAAGTACTTTGCAAATAATGTCGTCAAAATCTGAAAATATTTTCAAAAGTACTTAACCATTTATTTTCTTTGAAAATAATCAATCAGACAGAAAATAATCAATTGCATTACTTATACGCTTCTAAGTTTTCCAGAAAAAATTTAAAATGTAGTTGCATAATTATTCTGTTTTAAGCTATATTGAACTCGTACAAATTAATGGATACAATGAAATAATCACTTGTATGAAACTATGTATGGTTTTATGTCTATAAGAATTTTAATTCAAAGTTAAAAATAAGGAAAATTACTAAGAATAATGATAGAATAGCATTGATAAATTATAAAGTATAAATTCAAAAGAAAATTTAAATTCATTAATTCGGCTACTGTTTTATTCGATTTTATCTATATATATATGTATAAACTTGACTTGACATTTTGTGGGAATTTTCATAAAAAGCGTGATAAAATTTGTTTGCATTTTACGTTCATAAAAGTACATTTCATAATCATAACAACTAATTTTGAAATGTACTTTTTTGAAAAGAAATAACGAATTTAGCTTAAAAACTACTGGACAAAAGTGCTTGTTTATGTAAATTTTAAATGTTTCTTTCGAAAATTACCAAATGGCAAAGTTGAGGCATATAGAGTTAATAAAAGTAAAAACTAAGAATTCAAATATTTTTCGAGTTATTTATTTTTGAGAACAATTTACATCTTAAGTTAATAATGATATATTTTATTAACAATGCTGTACATAATTTGCGGTATTATTATTGAACACATTAGCTCTTAATGATGAAAAATAAAGACAAAATTTTCTTTCGTAATTTAAAAATTTTTTGTTCATATTAGTTTTAATTTTTAAAATTTTATAATTTGTTTAAAAATAATAATTAAAGGACTATTAAAAATAAATTAAAAGAATATTATAATTTATATTATATAATTCTTTTAATTTATTTTCAGGTCATATTTATAATATCTTAATGTGAAGAAAATGGGATCTTAATTTCTTGCCATTTCGGATTTTAACATAAATTTGAATTCTTCTATTTATATCATTATAGATTCAGTGTAATTTCTTGAAATAATGATTTTTTTAAACTACTTTATTGATTGAGTGTAAATTTTTTCGCACTAAAGAATCCAATGCTTTAAAATTTACTTTGAATTCCTTAACTATTTTTACTATTGCAAAATTTATTTAAAATTCCTATCTGTAATAAAAAATGTAAAATCTAGATAAAAAAAAAGTTAAACAAAATTTTTTTAGTACGTAGATAAAAATTATTAAATTTCCAAATTCAAAATTCCAATTAAGTAAATCATTGATAAATAAGTTTTGAAGTTTCTTTTTCAATTTATATTTCTAAAATTGTATATATTTTTTAAAAATAAAATCACGTTGAAATAAATAAGAACAATCTTAACATTTCATATACATATTTAGCAATCTAGTAGGAATAATTGAAACTTTTCTTCTCTAACTTAGTTTTGCATTTGAATCTTTTTAATAACAAATTGATTGATGGACAATTAAAGACATTATTCACTATAGCCACAAGAGATTTTTGCCTTTAGTTTTTTTCACATGTAAATATACTCAAATTTTCTTGATGTTAAGCAAGTATTCAATACTCAAATTTTTCCATGAGACGTATAAAAAGTTTCATTTAACAATATAATTTATAAATAATAGTACATGCAAAGTTTGACTAAAATATGTTTTATGAGTTTTCATCATAATAAGGGAATTATATGACAGACAAGTGTAAAATTTAGTATCGGATCCTGACATCCATAATGGAATTTTTTCTCCCCATACGAACCCATGTATTAAAGAAAAAAGTTACTTCTAATGTATGAGAGATACTTTTAATTTAAAATAAGGTAAATTATATACTTGAACATTTCGTTTGAGGAATGTTTGGTTAAATATTTCTTTAAAATGAACGAAAAGAATTTTAAATACGAAGTCAAATTTCGCAGGAAAAAAAACAAATGGGTTTACTAACCAATCAAAGTTAATAAATTGTAATCTTAATGAAAAGTAAGTGTGACGGTTAAATGGTACAAATTTTAATTTAGTGCAGCAAATTGATCCTCAAATAGGGCTTTATAACATTACCTTCTTTCAACTGTTATTAAAAATAAATATCAAAAAGTTGAAGTATACCCAAAATATTTCGTCTTAAAATATGAGTGATTTAAAAAAATACACACACAATTATTATAAAATAACTATTATTAATCTCTAAAAATGTTATCAATTAAGGTTAGATTTTTAGCATGACAGTACAAAATGAAATTTAAAAAATAGAAAATTGAAAATTAATTATAGGGTTTTTTTTTTATATATAATAAATGAATTATATATATAAAAAAATATAAATGAATTATAAATGAATATAAATGAATTATATATATATATATATATATATATATATATATAAAAAAAAAAAAAAAAAAAACATTCAATCGAAATGAAAGTGAGTTAAAAAGGTAATGAAAATGGCCTCAACATTTTGCTCTTAAATCTTTTTTGAAAATGACTTCTTCGAACATTGATAGCACCAGAAAATATTTCGCAATTGCGACTTCAAAAATTTCATATCACCTCCCCTTGCCCCTCCTCCCATACAACCTAATATCTTCTTGACTGAACTCCGATTGCTATTTTCCAAAACTTCCGACCAAGGGAGAGGAGACAGAAAAATACCAAAGATTTTAAGATTCCACTTCTCTTCCATTCAAGGTAAAAGTCGCGATGAAAGGTCCTTTATCGACAGAAACATTTTTACCTTATTTTTGTCCCACACACTCCTTCCCTACTCTTTTCTATTTCTTATTTCTTTTCCCATCCCCCCCACCATCCAATCCCCACGTCAAGATCTTATGACAGTGTCTGTTTGAAGCGACATCCCTCTTCCAACCTTATCCTTCAGCGAGATCAAAAGAAACGGGGGGAGGGGTCGGAAGGAACAGCCTTTATATTCACCAGATCTTTTTCCCCTATCCCTCTTTCCCTTTTCTTCAAGCTATACAGTTTCCGTGTTTTATTATTTTTTTTTAACTCCCTGGTTGACGGGCGACCCGAGTTAGAATATTCCAAAGTCCTTCGAAGAATAGAAGCCGGGAACGTGTCTTCTTTTGAAGCATGCTTACCTTGTCTGTGATATGCTATACCGCCTACCTCACCATTTGGCTTGGAGATAGACGCATTTCCAGGTATGAAAAGGTAAAGTGGCCCTATCGCTTACCAAGCCTAGCAGTGACATCGTATGTAAACAGCGGGGCTAAGGCTAAAAAGTTAGGACTGCTTATGATCCGAAGGATTTTCATTTTTCTGGAGTGGAGAGTCACATAATAGACGACGGCCACAAAAGATGCTTAATATGCTATCGGATTTTAAAAAGCTTTCGTTGTCGAGGCAAGTTAGATAAATACATCTATACAGATTTATATTACAGTCCTTTTACCATTTCTGAGTGGGCCTTTTTCAGAAATAGTCCCTATGGAGTGTCATAATCTTGAGAGTGAATGGATATATATAAATATGTACAATAGAAGCATTGAGGGCCACGCACTTATCTTCGAGATTAAAAAAACCTTGAGTGGTCCTTGAAAAAACATTCTCAACTTAATTTCGAAAGCATTCAATAAAAATGGACTTATAAATAAATTACGGCCTCCTGACATCCACTCAGTAATCTGAGTTTTGGGAAATGGTATCGAATTACAAAAATAGAAGTAAAAAAAAAATGTGCCATGTCTTACTCGAAATATGTTTCTTTTTCTTTTTTTTTATCTTAGTTTTTGAAACTAATATTCATTATAAATTGAAAACATGAATGCCTAGATTGTTCTTTATTTCCTACTATAGTAAATGATACTTTTCACGTATGAAAGATGGCGTTTGAAACTAAAATTAAATTATTATTTAAAAAATATATTTGCAATTTTATTAAATTTTTGATATTTTGCTATCGTTATAATTTTTTTTTTTTTTTTTTTTTGTGACACAGATGTCACAGCTAGATTAGGTAACTGCATAGTACTTGTCATTAATATTAACTTCAGCACACAAACATATCACACATTATAATGGTATTGAATGTAAACTTAAGCTCAATAAATCATTTTACAACAAACCTAAAATTCTAATTTGCTAAATTTTTGTTTTTATTGCTGTAGTTAATAATTTAAAAAATGGAAAGAATAATAACATTAAAATTTATATATTATGAAAATTTTTATAATTACGAATATTATCTGAGAAAAATTCTTCTATAAACAATTGAAAAATCAAATTTAAATTTATTCTAAACATAATAATCATTAATATTGAATGTATAGCAATATTATTAAAGGAATTTGAAAATGGAAATAAATTTTTTTTCTAACATGAATTTTCACCAAATTTTTTTTGTATAGTAACATTATAATTTTATATTAACTTTTTAATAAAAGATCTATACAAATTCAGATTAAAGATGCTAACAAAAAATTAAACTGATTAACTTGATCAGGTTAGTGTCAGTATCCTTATCATTTCTCCATGTTCTGGACAATTAGAATTATTCAATGATAAAGATAAAAAGTACATTTTTTTTAGTCAAGAACTTATCGCATATAATTTAAAAGTTTGTATTAAGTCATCAAAATTTCAAAAGAAGTTTCACCTTCATAAAGGGAAGAACAAAAAATTGAGGACACACTTTGTCCCTAACCATTCAGTATTCATCTTGCAGTTTGAATTTTCTCTGAATATACTAATTGTTCAGATCCATTCAGATAAGGCTGGTTTTATTTGGCTGACGTAATCATGAGGCAGCAGTAGCCTTATCAGGAAAGCTGACAAGTCACCTAAGCTCAGGGGTGATAGGTGGGTGGAGGGGAGGGGCGTCAGTACGTCAGCCCATGTAACTCGCATGTCAGAGGGAACTGACAGGCCAAAAAATACACATAAACAAATCGCGTGAGTAATTTGACGGACCTTTTGAAGACGCCGCCCATACAAAAGAGTGCCACTCGTATGAAGTGACTGATGCTGACTGAAACTCACAGAATTTCATGCGGTGAAACGTTTCGCTGACTTGCTGACTGCCTAACAACATATTAAGGTAGCAGAATTTAACAAACAAATAAACCTTGCCATTAACGTTCGTCATCAGGAAATAATTGAAAATATTAGCCAAAATTAAGATTTTACATAAGGTGATGAAAACAGATGATATATTTATTAATAGTTAAGTATTATTAAAGTTTGCAAGTATTTACCTCCTGAAGTTAAAGACTGCAAACAAGAGTACCAACTTTACAGCTGATTACTTTACTTTGCCCCAGACAAACTAGTTTTTGCGATTAGTTTAATCCAATCCCTTTCAGACTCGAATAAGATACAGTGGTTAATGACCGTTTTAAATACTTTCTTCTGGGTTCTAACCCCAAAATCACAAGGATATGTTAATCTGCATTCACTCTTTCTAAACATGTTTAAAATTTGCTTCTGAGTACATCCTCAGCCCATAGCCGATAGTGCATTGATTAAAAATAGAAAATATGTATAGTTTACTAAAAGTCATACATAATATATTGGCCAATTGAATCATAAGCTGTAACTTCTATATTTATTGCACACTACAATAAAAAAAGCTAAAGCAGCTATTTTTAATCATGATTAGAAAATGTAAAATATCATTTTAATAAGCACTGGGATTCCATTCTAATCCAAAACAATGACAGTGAAGTTAGCAACTATACTATATTAGGCCATAAATTTCAAAAAGACTCTTCCCTGTTTTACGTTAAACATCTCTACCTTCAATAGTCTTTATCTATAATGGAGAAATTTTAGATTTCTGATTCTTCAGTAAAACAAATAACTGTCTAATGGCATTAGATTATTAATGAATTAATTGTCAAACACTTAATCTATTCTTAAATGTGATTTCCCATCTCTCATCTCGTAGTTATGTAGTGAGGTTGATCATCATAGATTGTTGATTTGACAACGAAAATGTTTGGATATTTTGCTATTTTAAATTCAAAATATTAAATCTTTGTGATTTTTCAGAATTTTATCAGCATGTTTTGTGGATACTTATCTTTGTTATAAAGAAGTGATCAAGCCCATAAAATATATACATAATGGAGAATATTAACCCATCAAAACAATTGCATATTTAACTTTTTTAATAATATTTTTGCTGCTGTTTCCAATGTACAAAGTTATTTCACATCATTAAAATTGTTTCAGTTTTTTCTTAATTAATTTACAGAAATGAATTAGGGGAAAGAAAGAAAGGTAAAACAAATAACTATCTACACACATTGCACCTTTCTATTACATTTGAGACTTCCTAAATCTCCAATTTTCAATGATATTGCTTTGAAAAAGGAAGGACTAAAGAAAGGAAATAATCCTCGACATTTTTGGATTCTTTCCACGATCTTATTAAGAGTAGGAAATTGAGGAAGGGAGAACACAGGGGGAAAAAAATCTTTATAGGGAAGGGCTGCTCCATAATTGTCCTCGGAGTGTCGTGGCGTGATTGTTGACCCTTCCAATGTAGTTGATCGATTAGATGTCGTTGGTTTTTCTCAGGAGGCTGGTAGGGAGGGAAGCAGTGCGCTGCTTAGCGGGAAAAGTCTGCGACCTGTCTTGTGACTGGTATTGTTGCGGTTTTTCTGGACGCTTTATAATATCTCGGAGTCCCAAGAGAAAAAGCCGAGATTCATACAAGAAGGCAAAGAAAAGATAAATACAATGTGCTTATGTATCATTTTGTTATGTGTTGATGGCTTTTAAAAAGTCATTTTTCATGTAGCGAAAGGGGAGGGGAATTTTATGAAAGTAGAATTTTCAGTTTGTTAGCAAGGCAAGTCTAAAGATTTTATATACAGCAATTGATTCGACAGTTTAACTTCAGATTTAGATATATTCAGATCAGAATAGAGATAACTAATTTCATGTTTATTCTCAATACAATGATATAAACTAATTTACATATTCTTATTAAATTATAATGTTTTCAAATTATTTTATTTGGATTGAATTTTTTTAAAGGGGCTTATGTTGAGTTTGCATTAGTGACCATGAGAACTAAATAATATCTTCTTCGCAGAAAATGTATTTTGAAACTCAAATTTCAACGAGTACTTTTTTAAAAAAAAATATAAAGTAATATGAGAAAATTAAAATGCAATAATAAAGTGTTTTCCTACTTTTTCAAATAGTAAAGAAACAAGAAATTTTAAGTGAAATGTGAAAATAATAATTAAAAGAACAAATGAATAACTTTTACCATTATTTAAAGGGCTGAATTTTATCAAATTAAACAGCTAAAATAATTTGTTAAATATGATGCAAATTTGAAAAATGTAATAAATTTATTTACAAAATATTAATAGTTAAATATAATACGAATATTTCACAATTAAGCAACTAAATAGCTAGAATAAAAGTAATTTTCATTAAATTTTAAGTCATTCAAAACTTTTTGGGGAATATGTATTGCAGATATAAAATTTATATTCATTAAAACACTAAATAACTGCATTTTTTTTCCAATGTATTGCATAATTTTAAGATATATTTAAAACTGATTGACTGAATTTTTCAAAATTATCAGTAAATAAAACATGTTATTTGCCTTATTAGGCTTTTAAAGTAAATGTCTTGATTCAAGAGAATTAGAAGCAGTAATGTCTAAAATTTTAAGAAAATTTAAAATGTAGAAACTATTTGTAGCCAAAATATTAATAGCTTTATGTAAGCCCAATTCTTGCTAGTTTATATTCTCAAGTTTTAGGCAATTTTTAAAGTATATTAAAATTTCACTCACTAATATCTATCTTAACTTCTGAAGTTTCCTTTTTTTTCCCCGATTTCCTTTTCCCCCTTTTGCTTTCCTTTTTTTTATTTTTAATCAGAAAATAATGAATTTTTAGAATCAAACCACAGAAATAAATGCTAAATTAGTGCCACAATTGAGGATTATTACAATTTTATTACTTATAAATTAGTAAATTCATTTTGTCAAAGGTTTTGTCTATTATTAAACTTGTTTAAGCCTTTAAATCCGATATTTGTCTTTGTCAGATTTCCTATCCATTAATATTCCTTTATAATTGTTAATTTTTAATTATAGATATTAGGATATATATCAATCTGAAATGTTAATAAGTTTAAAATATTAGACTTCCAAAATGTTAATATGTTAAAGTTTCAGATGATAAATTAAAATTTTACATTTCTTATTAGAAAGTTTTTGTGCTTAAATATTTTGCTACAGATTTCATTTGTTAAAATACCAGTTATGCCGTGTTTTGGTTTAAAGAAAAAATTGTTAAAATTTTGGTCACAATGATCAAAACGTTATTTAAACATTGTGTTATTAACATTTAAACAAAATATTGTTAACATTCATTAAAAAAAATTCGAGTAATTCCTCTAACCAAATCAACATGCAAGTATTAGAATTATATATAATGTGTAATCAACAGAATAAGAATTCCTTTTATATGAGCAAATCATTAAATTCGTAATAATGCTGGAATTATATAGTACAATTACATAAATTTAGAATTTTTCATACTTGCTTATACTTTTATTATCTTAACTACTTAAAATATTATTGGTTAAGTTTACATTAGTTTTATGACTAGTGATAACAAATTGGTCATATATTTAATGAAACTCTTTCTCTTTTTATATAATTTATTTAGATTTATGTCATGTATAGAAATAATGTCAAACTGTGATATAATTTTCTTTTTCATATTAATTTTTAACGATTTGTGATAAATTCCTACAAAATTAAAAAGAATAACGATTATTTTGCTTATTTTTAATTATTATGATACATTTAATTAATAAAAAATATTTTGATATATTTTATCAGTATTAATGAAGTTAATATTTTTAAGTAATTATTTTAAATTTACTCATGAAAAATGTTGGATGTTAAAGTGCAATTATAATATTCATGAAATTAACTAATATTGTTTAATTTTCCTTATGAATGCTTTTATTTATTTTATATGTAAATAATTTTCAAAATAGTTAGTGAAAAATGCATTGATAAAATATTTTAGGATAAAAAAAAAATAATCTTTCAAATAGAGTACTTTATTTGAATTTATCCAAGGCAATTAATGTTTTTTCCTCGTCGCTCCATTTTATGCGGTTGCAGTTTAACAGTTACAAAAAATAAATAAAAGGAGTAAAATAAAATACGAATTGTTGAAAATGCAAGGGATTGGAAGAAAAAAAAAAGAGGGTAACTAAATAAATCTCCACAGATCCTGTCCGATTCCCCGTATGCTGTTCGAAAGATCCGATGCCGCTTAAAGAAAGTACGAAAAAGAGAGGAAAAAAAAAAAAAATCTAGACGGAAATGAATTGATATCGTATTTTATCAGATAGTCTTGTCACTCAAATGTGATCTTCACCGCTCATTGGCCAAAGCAACCGAGCATGTGATTGGAAAGGCGTTGCCGTGTATTTCCTATAAACCACGCCTCTTGTCTTGCGCGGCTGACTGTTAAAATGAATGTCTTGAGAATGGAGCACAAATGCTTTTGGACAGGTTGGCTGTAAAGATTATTATTCTTTTACTTTTTTAGCTTTGTCTTCAACACTTAAGTTGACTTTCTTTTCTGTCTATTGTTTATTTTTTCCGCTTTCACACTTTCGCAGCAGAGATGGGGGATCGCGGAATTTAATAAAACACTCGCCGAAAAATTTGTTTCTTTTAAGGCGTCGATGAAGTGGAACTGTGCTGGACTTGCGATATTTTTCCTTTCCCGACTTTTATATTTGCTTTCCATTTTATATTCTTATTTCATAAGATTTAAAATAAATACTAAAAGAACATCTTTTTTTTTTTACCATCTTTTGCGTTTCCATTGTTTTTTAGAAAGTACTTCTTTAAATGCTTTTAAAATTTTATTAGTGTGGAAATAATAATTCAAAACAATAACCATAATAAAAAATGTTTTCTGAAAATAAAGAATGTACATAACCCATAGGATAAAAGTGAGGAATTTTTCCAGAAAAATAGAACACAAATTAATTGTAAAAAGCAGATTTGTATTATTTAGAATGAATAGAAATATTTTTATTATTTAAAAATGTTTTGTATTAAAAAGTTAATTATCTCCTTAAGAAATATTTTAAAATTTTTTGTTTGATTTATTTTAAATACCAGTTTATTTCTGTATAAACTGCATTACGAAGCATTTTGAGAGATTTTTTTAAAAATTACTCTTGCCACAAAATATTTAAATATTATATAAAAATAAATATTCTCAATCATAAAGTTTGCAATTATATTTTTTCTAATTTTATCAGTAAGCTGTTTAATTATCCCTCATAGAAGGCATCGACCGTCTGTTGAGCCGATTTCTGTGTTCAACCAAGAAAAATATTAACCCATATAATTGCGGATTAACCTTTAGAGAAATCTACGAAACTAAGCAACTGACTCCATCGGTGATTTGTAATTGCTGATTGCTAGAGATCGTAAAAGACTAACGGAATCAATCACACTTCACGTGATTACAGGCATACAGTGAGCAGAACAGCGATAGATCGCTCAGATACATTATAAACCATAACACAACAGATCGGTCTGTTACCAATCATTCAGTATCCGCTCGCAACATTTGTAGTTGAGTGAAATGTCCAACAGCGGTTGATTGGTTTGTTTATCCTCAAAACCACAGATGTTTGTGCCGCTAGTGGTGCGATGAATGATGGAAAGAAACAACATTGTCCGTACTAAAGAATTCCACTTCTGCTTGCAATGCCATGATGGTCGGATGGAGTTTACTTTGGCAAGAGACTGATGAATTGTTGCATTATCTCTCGCAACACTGGCCTTGCACCCACTATCATGGTTTGTTGCTGTAATGGATTTTATTTCCGTATCCCTCTTTGTAAGCATTGTCAGTATACCGGAAAGCCAGCGTGACATCTCTGAGGTGGTACAGCACGTGGTCTTCCCCTATCATCAGAGCTTGCAATCAACCACATTCTAACAGGATATTACACAATCAAACGTGGCAAGCAATGCCCCACATTTTTTTTTATCAAATTTTAATTGCTTCCTTGGTCTGCTTATTCTCCGGATCTAAAGCCAATCGAAAACATGTGGTCTATTCTTGCACAACAACTAGCACTATAACCTGGATGCATTAACTGCTGTTACAACTGATGAACTTTACCAATATGTCGAAGCAACATGGACTCCATACACCTATAATAATTTTACCTCATACAAGATATGTGGTGCGGTTATATAGTCCACAATGACGGCTGACTACTGATTTCGTCATTATCCACACTTCACAAGAGGTTAATTCCAATAATTTGTATAACGCGTGATCTGCCAAATAAATTATATATATATATATATATATATATATTTATATATATATGTATACCATAGTTTTTTTACCTGTACCTATCGTGTCTTATTTTAAGTAACTTACAACTTAAGTAACTCTTTATTTCATCGAAAAAAACAAAACAAAGGAATACATGTTATTAATAATTAAGTTTAAGGCAATTAGAAATGTGTAGTGTATATACTTATAAATTTTATCAGTTGATGAAGCTTAAAATTATATATTTATTTTATTTTATAAATTAATGAAATTAAAAATTTTTTGAAGCTTAATTTTATCAGTAAAATTAAAAAGCTCATATTAATTTATTTAATTTAGAAATACCTGAGAAATCATATATACCTGAGAAACATGCAAATTTAATTATGTTTTATCATAACAAAATGGATTATTTTTGGCTTTTAGAGAATCGATTTTAAGAACTTTAAGGGATAATAACAGTATCAAACCCTTTGTGATAAGGAAATAAAAATCAAAACATCTTATTTCAAATTTATTTAACACTAAATTAATATTATTTTATGAAAAGCGTCGAGAAATTGATTTTAAATAAATTAAAAGACATCATTTTCTTTCAACTGTTAAATAGATTAAAATGAGAGTAATTAGATTATATTTTAAGTGTCCCTTATTTCATTGATATGAAATAAGGAACATTTAAAATATAATCAAATATCAATGAAATAATCATATTAATAATTTGATTGTTAATATAGATGACTAAATCTAAATTAATGAAATTATTTAGCCAAGGCTAACAATTTATTGCATTATTTGAAAAATTTAGTACAGTTAAAATTGTATGCGATATAGTGTAGCTCATGCAATCTAAGCTTACAATGACATTATTGCAGTTTGATTTTCTGTATCTAATGATAAATGTACCAAATACCTATTAAATTTGACTGGCATAAATTTGGTCTTTGGATTTATATATTTGTCACTGCACAATCAACTGAGCTTTTTATTTATTATATACAATATAGAAATTATATTATCATTAATCGTGCTGTCAGGGATTGTATAATTCAGACTTATATTGTCAAATGCATGTAATTCTATTTTACCAAGTGCATTCATTGAATTTAGTAGTTGATAATTATTTTATTATTTTTCTTTACAACAAAAACTCAGAACGGATGAAATCTTAAAGGAGTCGCTTTTGAATCTAAATGCAAATTAGTTTAATCACTATATTTAACCGGTAATTATCATATTGATATTCCCTATTTAATTTCCTCAGTCTATTCATTAGCATGATGTGTGTTAAAGTGTAAGAGGAGATAATTTTACTCAAATGTCTATCGCGTTACTTAACTGCAACTCATTGTTTCCGGTCGCATTTTATGGTATATATTCAAAATAGTCACCAGTAGCCAATTGTGTAGTTCTAGTATGATACTCAAACACAAAATTCCATCCATAATATATGTAGAACTCTGTTACTAAGAACTACCTAGTACAGAGTTACTAAGTACTACTTAGTAACTACTTAGTACTACTACTTAAGTACTACTTAGTACTACTAAGTACATATATTATGGATGGAATTTTGTATTTGTGTATCTTACTAGAACAACACTATAGGCTACTGGCGACTATTTTGGATTTTGGATATATACCATTATATACAAATCACCAAGTACTATTTAGCGATTGTCACAAAAACTTTATAACAGCAATTTGTTCATAAACTGTGAACTGCGTACTATTAATATTTGTATCATATTTCATATTTTCTTGTATTTATTTGTAGCATACTTCGTTCATTTTAATAAAATATATTTATTGGGATAAATTATATTTAAAATGACCCAACTAAAAATCTCAACATGCTTAAAACCATGTATTTTAAAATTAAATCAATAAAGCTACTCGAGTATATATATTTTTCTTTATTTTAGATGCTTTTCGATAATTTTATTGTCATAGGGTTTGTTAAAGTGTTATGATCCATCGTTATATATGCTTAATAAAATTGAGTTAATACAAAAAATTTTTAATGCGTTTCTTTTCTGCATATCATTTTCTCTTAAACTATAGAGCTGGAAATGTGCAAAGAACCCACGGCTTCTTTGAAAAGATTGTATTTGACGTTCTAAGTTCGAAATGATATCCAACTTATAAAACAGCGAACAGCGAGACACGTTTGAAGTGTCCGGTTTTTATCTGTCAACTCCGTGTGAGGTCCAGTCTCTTTCTTTTATTCTTCTTCCTCCTAAAGGATTACAGCCTTCTGAAGAGAAAGGGGAAATCAAAAGTTCACCGGGAAAGCAAAACAAAATTCACCTCCAAAAAATAGATATCTGCGACAATGATCGCTGGCTGTTTGACATTTTGTCAACGCTTGGAATTTGCAGAGGAAAAAAAGAAAAAATTCAGGAAACCGGTTTTGTGGTGTAGTTTATTTTTCCACAAAAACAAAATGATTCAGTAGATAATATGCTGTTATATAAAAATACTCATTAAAGCATTGTATTCTCAATGATTTTACAGTGTGCAAAACGGTATAAAAACAAATAGTCAATGATATTATTTCACTTTCAAACCTTATGTATTTATTATTGTATAAATTGTATACAAACTTGTTGTGTTATCTTACAATTTTTAGCAATATGTGTAATTTTTATTATTGTTGTTACTATCTACATAAATTATTATTAATCTGATTCAAATTTATTTGAATTTGAGGAAATTTTAGTCATAGGTATTAAAAGTAAAAATTTTTCTGAATTAGGAAAGTGCTTTTGAATTAGGTAAATATTTAAAAAAATTAGTTTAAATAACAGTTATTGTAACCAAAAGTAATGTAAGCTAAAGAGAACCATTAATAATTATTGAATATTGAATACAAAGTGTAGAAAATAGGAATATTCTATCTGGTATTATAGAAATAAAAATCAATAGAAAGAGAGACAGTGAAAGGGAGAAAGAAATAATTGATGCTTATACATACAATACGCTTGCTTTTTGATCTAACCATATTTAGAAAGTGAAAAAGTTATTTGATATTCAGTTTGGTTAAGGAGAAAGAAACTTATAAAGTTATATCTATGCTAATGATTTAAATTTATAGCACTAAATTCGAAAAATTTAGTGCAATTTTTGTATGATCTGAAGAAATAAAATCGTTAATTTGTTTTGATAAATTATACATATAATAATGTAATCATTTAATGTATTTCATTTTTAATACCAAGCTATTTTTACATTTCTGTAATTCTTAGTAGGGGAGTAAAGGCTTATAAATTATTCTCTAATAACTTCTATTGATAAATCATAAGGTTGTTAAGTGAAATTACTTACGAAAAATTACACAAGGAAATGAGAGCAATTGGGAAAATTTGACTTAGCTGAACAACATCAATGGTTTTTAATTGAAAAGTCAGTACCAAATTTTGGCTTGTTTTCGATAAACACTTTGACAACGCATAGTGAACAGCTAAACAACCTAAAGTTGTTCGAAAATACTTTAATACTCAGTTTGTAAATTGCTTTATGGAGGGAAAGATAGTGGTCCTATTTGTATGTTGCAAGGGAGGAAACCTGTAAAACTAAGTATCTACCCTAACATGCGTGCATGCAAAAGAGCAACATCCATCTCACAATTTCTTGGATTGTAACAGGAATCTTTCATTCTGAAGGGCTACGGTGAACCACCGATCACTTAAAGTTATGAATATTTTTCTCATAATGTTTTCTATGTTTCACAGTTATTCAAAATATTAATTTTATTTATTTACATTTTTTCAAACTAACTATCTTTGTGGAGAAATTATATTTTTCATAGTTTGACAGTATACAAATATTATTATTAATTCCCAGATGGATTTGGTTTCATATTTTACCTCTACTAATTGGATTTTTAATTACTAATTGGATTCCTAATTATTTAACATTCATGAAAATATTCCTAAGTACTGAAAAGAAAAAAGGCATACTAAATATCACTTGATACGCCATCTTAAAATATATATTTGGAAAAATTATATCGAATTCTGTAAAAGCAATCACTTCTTGCATGTTTATGAATGATGCAGTTTCTCTATACCATTTGAGATTAGGACAACTATTAATATTTAAACTTTATGAAGGAATTGTGACTGTATTGCTATGGCTGCAGACTGCAAAGGAATTTAATGATTCTTTTTCGTCTTTGCAGGTCTCAAAATTCTAGTCCTAAGAGCTGTTTATCCTGGGCACCTCACTGGAGTGGCCACTTGTAGGTCGGCCAGGAGGAGGTGCAGCAGCCTTTGGAGCCTACACGACGATGCCCCATAAAGGTAGACACTGCATGCCACTGTTTAGTTTCATGAACTCTCTTCTGAATATGTGGGTGTGTTATGTCACAATACGGAATTCTTTATTTTAATTTAAAGGCAGGAAAAAGAGAAATTGTCTGTGTTAACGAAACATTTAAATATCGCTTCCTTAAAATTGGATACTATGCTATAACAATAATTGGATATGTTTGGCAAGATACGACTTGATAAGCTAGACTGAATCAGGATAATGATATAACTTGATTCAGATCAGTTTTGATGGAAAAGACTATTCAGTGGTATTCATATTAAGGAATCTTTTAGAAAAAAATCTGGCAGAACTTTAGATTGAATAAATTTTAATAATAATGATAAAGAAAATGCTTTTTAATGCTTATAAGAATGTTTTGATGTATACTATAAAGGATTTCTTTTACCATTGTTGTATAGTACATTACTCATGATGTTATAATGTTAGTGGTAGGAGTCTATTTTGTGGCATTCAAGACGCAGAATTTTCGCAAATGAAATCGGAGAATTACAAAAATAACTGAGATTTGTCCGATATATTTTATTTCCAAATATTTTAGATACCTTAGATTTTATTCTTAAATTCTAGGAATATCCAAATGTGTTAAATCATTCTCATTCTTAGCAATGTTTAAAAATTCAACTTTTTTTGTTTCGAAATTTCTTGTATTCAGTTTCATCTCATTTAAAAGCAATTAAATCTTTTTATTGTTATATTTATCACATTGCATACCGCTAACAATTACTTATCACCTGCATAATTTTGGCTAATTTTCTCTTTCTTTCATCTTACAAATATACTTACAAATGAAAATAAATGCATCATTCTTAAGATCCTTAATTTTTTTTTGTTTGACTATCATGTATTTCTTTTTGAAATTGGAGACTTATTTAATATAATATTATTTTGATATATCAATTGCCTATACAAACATTTTTGGTTAATACATTTCGATATTAATGAGTGACAATATAAATGGTTCTTTAATCCATATTTCTTGTATTTTGCATTCATATTTTCCTAAAGTTCTAGCTACGCAAAAATATAATAAATACATTAACAAAATAATTTATTCAAAATAAAACACTTGAATTGGTAAAATTTATTAGAAAGACAGTTTATGGGTTGGAAATATTTCATTTTTATTCCTAAGTCTTAATATTTATAAGTTTAAAAGTCACTTGTTGAACGTGTGTATTTCTGGAAAATATTCTTCATTAGCATTTTCTGGCTGATTCATTTTGTTCATGATAGAGTCGTTTGAGTAAAGTTTTTATTATATTGAAAAATAATTTTAACAATTTATTTATTGTTTTAAATATGTAGGAGCCTTTTTTATATCATGCTTATTGTAGGTAATTAATATAAATAAGCATATGTGATATAAATTATAAATTCGTATTTTATGTATATAATTATAATGTGTATATAGTTATCATAAAAAACCTATAAATAATGCTTATCATGTAATTCAGAAAGTTTATAAGCAAAACTTTCTGAATACAGCTCTGTTAAAAGGGTCTATTTGTATGTGATATGTAACAAAGAAGATTATACTGCAAAAAGTAACACGAGAAAGTTACTTAATTCATTTATTAAAATCATCCTACATTTCTTATTGCAAGTAAAAAAAATCCACATTTTAAGGAAATAATGGATTCATTACATTAACTGCAAAGTTAACTTTATGAAATTAAATATTAAAATAAAATTAATTTCATTTTTGAATTATTTTACTTATTACTGCAAATAAAAAGCAGATCCCATAATTTTTTTTTTTTTACTTTAATAATTTTGAAATTCTACGTAAAAATGAATAGTAATGATATTCCAAATTTGAACAATTGTTACCACAAGGTTATTTACTTGAGGTATATAAAATTGCACATACGATGACAATGCACAGAAAATAAACGACTGGATGAAGCTAAAAGTTGTTTACAGCGTTTATAGCGTGAAGCAGTATCTTATCAACCATCTCCAACAAGTAAAGAAATATAATTGACATCTCTATTTTTTGTCTTGTCTTCTATCTTTCCACACTGCCTTTTGCTAGCAGTAGCATCAATCATGTGGGTGGTGAAAGGAAGCAAAAAATCCCTCCACCCTTGATGTTAAATCCCTATCTTCTATTGAACTACTGCACAGAAATAAATGCCATATTTATATTCAGTTTATTTTAATATCTTTACTATTTAAAGAAAACCCACTTTCATTTCAAGAAAATGACGTAATAACTTGTAGCAAAAACAAATTGCAAGTTCAATACTGACACAGATAAAAACTATCTTTCAAATCAGATTTTGCACTTAGAAATTTATGGGAATTAATGTCCCTTCAAATTTCAACTTGCGTGACTATAATTAAATATTGACAGGCATCGCTTATAGATGTACTATATATTCTGGTTCTCATTGTCTAGTTTATGATTACTTTCTAAGCAATTTTTGATGTTATTCATTGTTGAATAATTAGATATGAGTTTTGTGGTTTTGCTTTTTGAATAAATATTCAGGTCTGGGTCATAGGTCATGGTGAGGTCTTAAAAATTTATTAAGTTTCATCCTTTAGGATAAGTGAACAATACTTATCATCTATGAATTAAAAGATAAATGTCCAAACGCCTTACAATAATTTTCAGATGTTATGACAAATCGCTGACTGAAGCAAATAGTTCATTTTATTCTGATAGGCTAAAATACGCAAATATATATTTAATAAATTATTTTGGACTTCTAAATAGAATTTAATGCGATATATATATATATATATATATATATATATATATA
>JAPDSC010045590.1:24792-37234 GCA_026290005.1 Latrodectus geometricus
GAAAAACATTCTTTCATTGAATTTTCATTGTAAAAATATGATTTTTCATATTCAAATGAAAATCATATTTTTATAGAGCTTTTTAATTAAATATTAATTAAAAAGCTGGGTAAAAATATAATTTGTTTTAGATTACAGGTGTATTTTCATATTTGTATTTTCAAATGGAACATTCGTAAAAAGAGAAAATTATATATTTATTGTAAAACAAAAGACATGATTCAGGAAAATAACTTCAGAAATGAAGGAAAAATTGACATTTGTATTAGTTCCGTAGATGTTAAAAGTTTTGAATAAAATAATAGTTTATTGAAAAGTCATAAATGAAATTAATCTAAAACGTTGTTAAAATCTATCCAAGGAAAATGCAAAGTGCAA
Source organism: Latrodectus geometricus (assembly GCA_026290005.1). Taxonomy (NCBI): domain Eukaryota; kingdom Metazoa; phylum Arthropoda; class Arachnida; order Araneae; family Theridiidae; genus Latrodectus; species Latrodectus geometricus. The sequence goes on from JAPDSC010045590.1 coordinate 25,171, forward strand.
TAAGTGTTGCATATTGCTTAAAATAAAACGATGCATATTGCCTAGAAATAAGAAAAATATGTTAAGTATTCAATTTAATGTCCATAGATAACTACTTAAATCATGAATTGAGACGAATCTGATGCTCATGGAGACATTTAAGATATTTTTTACGACTTAACATGTCAAACTGGATGAATACTCTGATGAAAATAATTAAATTCATACACAAAATTAATTGGAATTTAAACTGAAGCTTCACTATAGTAACTACGTTACAAGATACATTTTAAAAATTCCACGACTGGCTTCACGCATATTACAAAAAAATCATATAAATGCCATTAAGTCTTACTTTTAGTTGATAAAAGAAGTTATGAGAAAGTAACTGAGAAAATATCAATTGAAAATTAAATACACGTTAAAAGTTTTCATTCATTTAAATCTGGATTTAAAAAATTTTTTGTCTATTATTCTGTTGTACTTACTGTTTCTATATAAATATAAGGATAGAATGTTCACACCGATAAATAAATAATTTATATTTGTTCCTAAATATTAATGATTGCTAAAATGTAGGGAATAAATTTTAAAGTCTCACCTTATCACAATTTTATCTTCCTTATCAATTAGTTTATCAAACCTAGGAAAAAATAAGATAAAATTTAAAATGCACTTAAAAAAATATTAGAATGAAAGGTATAATATATATAGTTTAATATATAAGGTATATAAAAATTTTTTTGAAATTTTAAATTTTAAATTTTCAACTTATAAAAATATTAGAATGAAAGGATTTTTTTTAATTATTATTTTTATTTAAAAATAATTTTGATGAAAAACTTTATTCTTTATTGCTATTTCCCTCATGAAGTACTTTTAGCAACAAATAGCGGAGGTTTTTATTTTAAACATAAAGAATTAATTGTCTGCTTGCGTTTTTTATTATATTTAAAAATGGTATAGATTTAAAGATAACGAAGATTAAATAACAGTATAGTGAAATTTTTTAAAATAATTTTAGACTTTTCCACACTTTTAACAACCAGTATTTTCTTGTAAAAATATTAATAAAAATCTGAGATGGCAACTATCTTGCCATGAACTTCTAGTGCTTTTTGAAATAACAAAAATTATATGAATTGATAGGTCAGTTATTACCAGAATACATAATTTCACACATTTTTTAGTTTTCCTGCCATAAATTACCATTTTGACATGAATTTTTAGTCACTTTTATAAATATTGCCAGGATATATAGCAACATCACTAATAACTATTTTTGAGATTTTACATATAGATGCTATAATTTATTTCACATATAAGAGAACGAAAATAAATTATAAGTATTATACACAATATATATATCAAAATAAGCATTTGTTATTTTATTATAAGCAACTGAATTAGGGACTATTAAATATGATTTAGTTGAAGTCTTTTCTAATAAAAAATTAATTTATTTTTTTATTTTATTTCATCCATATGTAACCCAAATAACATAACACGTTATAAATAATTTAATGATTTTTAATTCCCAAAATATAATTTAAAAACGATTTTTTAAATAATTTTAGAAAGTAAGTTATAATTTCATTTTTCCTGAAAATAATTATTATTTATTATATTTAAAATAGATTTAATTTCTACGAAAGTTAACAAACAAGTGTCTAATTTTTTGAAATTAATTTTAACAAATTATCCACAAATAGGATAATTTTTACATTATCTATATTAAATTACTATTTTCCAGTGGTGCCATCTATCATTCAAATTCTCAAACTGTATCATCAACAAAGTTTTCCTATTTTTCCCATTGAAATTCTACATATTTTATAACATAGAAAGGATTATAGTCTCAGATATAAAAATTCTTTTGCTTTTTATTTGAATTCACCAGAAGAGTCTGGGGTTTGGGTAGTAAAATTCTGTTAAAATCATCGCTTGGTTCTATTAATGATTTAAGAAATATTAAATAAAAAATATAAAGTAACACTAACATCATAAAGTTTATAACATTTTGCTTACTAAAAATCAGAAAATATAAAAAATACAAAAACATTGTATGCAAAATAGCGAACCTGGAAAAAAGGGTTTACCGAAATTATGAAAAATTACCAACCAAAATTTTTATTGCAATATTTTACTGTGGAAATCATTTATGCATCATTATAAGTCACTGTCAATATATCACTATGAATAATTACAGAGAGTAATGCATTAAATATGATTTAATAATTATTGTAGAAAAGAATCTCACTAATAATAATAAATTGATTATTAAATCGCAGAATTTATGTATTCGATTTTAATTTATATTAGAAACATATGTATTCGCATTAAGATTTTTGGGTACACAAATTTAACTATTTCATTATTGAAACATGAAGTTTCTATATTTGCTTTAAACTTATCCTTGATTTGAACTTATTTGTTTTAAAACGTTTGAATACTTGATTTAATAATGTATTATTAGAGGAAATACATAAACCTCTTAATTTCATTAATAGATCTATTATTATAGAGCATAAATGTTACGCACAAAGAGAATAAAATGAATGAGTTGAACGTAAAATAATATAGCATTCGAAGATTGGAGTAACAATTCAAACTAAATTCAAAGTATTCCAGATGATATTTAGTTAATTAATTCTTTTCCATTTATGTTGAGCTCATGAAACTATTTTAGTGATGTTAATATTCAATATTATATTCAAATGAATTATACAGATGTCTAAATGATTTATCAGTGCTTACAAATAATACATATGGGCTCACCGTGGTTTGGTTGTAGGAAAAAGATCTTTAGAACATAAGGTCCCAGATTCGATTCCAGCTATCATTGAACTATAAAAGATGGAAGTTGCGCTTCTACAATTTCTATCTCCTATTGTTTACACATGTATTATTGGGGTGGGTACTTGGGAATATTTTGATTTCCCTCCCTTTAGACACTTGAATACTTCCCACTATCCATGAAAAGTCCTCCCAAAAGGCAACATGTAGGTTCATTATTTTAACAATAAAAAAGTTATTTAAATGGAAAACCAATAAGGAATACCATTATACAAAGAATTATACTCAATTTGATAGTTCTTAACTCCTTGCGTCAGCAACAATTAAATATATGAGAGCAGTCGAAACAGGAATATTGGAACTGACTAACCAAATTATTTTGCAAAGGAATGTGCGTTTATATTAGAACTGAACTCCTGTTTAAAGAAACAGATTTTGTTATGAAAGAAACAACTATACATTTGGTGCATAGTTTTCCATGGTTGGAGAAAAATTATGTTATTTGGAGTCATTTTTATGTTGGTCGATGGGATTTTGCACATGTATCCTTCAAATCTTTCTTCGTGATTTCATTTATGAGTATTATCCACTAAATTGCTGTATCATACTTTTGTCTATAATCAATAGACAATAGACAAAAGTGTTTTTTTTGATGTGTTATTATTATACAAAAGTGTCCTATTTATATTAAACACACACATATAATAATATTATCACGTCTAAAAAAATGTATTTAAAAAAATGGTTAAGAAAGTTTAAATTTTTTTAACTTTAAATATGTTAGATATGTAGATGTGTCCAATACATTATAAATAAACAAAATGCACATTGCAAAGTTACCTAATGCCACATGCATCACATATCACTTATGCATTATGAACTATGATACAGCTTAAAATCTTCTGTTTAGAATGAATCACTATTTACATAATGATGGTACATTACAAGATTTTTGAGATAGATAAATTGTAAAATTTAGTTTGAGGTGATATTTTGCGACAGAATTACGTTGAAGAGCCTTGTGATGGTTAGCAACAGGTCAACCACATTGTGACGTTGCAAGATGGTTACATTTTCATTGTTCCATGCTAATTCGATTATACAACACATTTCTGACTAAATGCTTAGTCAGAAGAAGATTAAGATATATACTTAAGTCCATTTGTTTTTTGGGATTTAGTGCATGTCGTAACAGCACATCCTGCTGAAATCAGGAAAACTAATAACAACCATGATAACAGTCAGAAGGCTGCATGAAAATGGTTTGTATTCCAGGTGAGTAACAAAGCGTGTTCTTTCTTACTTGCTGCCACAAGAAGAAATGTTTGAATTGGGCATATTATCATTTTAATGATTCGAAAAATCAGTAGAGGTTTGTTATATTCATAAAGCTATTCTCGACTGCTTACATATGAGGCAAATATCTGCACGAATAACTTGAATAGCAATAGCTGACTGTCCTGTCATATGATAATCAAGCCTGCGTTTATTTCGATCTTGCCTTGTACAAAAGAACGTCTTCAATGATGTAATCAACGATTAACTTAACGCAAGAAATACGCTGAACCATCTTTTTAGACGAATCCTAATTTTGTATACAGCATCAAAATGACTACTTTCGTGCTTACCAGCTTCTTGGTGAATGCATATTGCCGCCATGCAATCAACATCGTTACAATAACTTACTTTATTTCTCATACAATGGTTTAGAGGAACATTAGATGCAAGTCTTGATCATTTATATCGGGTTGCCAAATCTTTCAGTAGCAAATTTATATTTTCAAAGTGTAAATATTCTTGGGTCTATTGTGTCTTTAAGATTTTTTTGCCTTAAGTTTATATAGAACAGAAATCACGTTACCAATGCATGTTGTCCATGCTGTCTTGAATTTTCTTGACATGAAATGTGTTCTATTAATTACCTTGATATAAGCAAGTTCTCTAAATCTCTCACTATTGGTATATGGTTTTTAAGCAGAAGCCATATACACTAAGTACATTAATAGACTGTAGCGTTATATTGTGACTGTATAGATTTCTGTTAAATAAATATATATCATCAATTTTTATTTTACTCCGTTAATCAGTAGATCGTTTCCATTATCAATTTACCTTATGAAAATTAAAAATAATAAAAATTACTTTCTTTTAAAACACTAAATTACTTTAATTTGCTGGACTATAAGACATATTTTTACTTAAAATCAGACTTTTCTCCAAAACACACGTGACACTCAAGATAATTTCTGATTGCTTATGTTCTCGTATAACTAAACTTGCAAAAATGTTTAAGAATGAGGTTTAAAGATTAAAAAAATTAGTGCCTTTCATAGGGATGTTATTGTTGGCTATTACGTACTCTGAATTAACTGCTTTATCGGATGAGTTCGAGATTCCGTTAAACACGAGGAATTCGATAATCGAAATTTGTACTTTGTTATTGCTGAAAATGTGTCCAGATGAAGGCGGATTGTTTCAGTTATGTGGGTGAATAAATGCCAATAAATATTGCTTTATTTCTTTTAACTGATATTCCATTATTGTATAGTAAATTTACATAAATTGTCAGGAAATGAAATCCCAACACTGAATGATATGTTGCGGGAAAATGTTTTAGGTTAATTGGAAGAACCTATACAAGTAAATAATTAAGGTTGCAGCTTAATGATGAGGATTTAGTTTCCAAGTAAATGTCTCCAAGTTCAATTCCATTCCTGAATGACCAGCTGTTGGTAGTAATTAGATTTCCATCTTTAACATGCACACATTTATTATGGAATGAAAATTATAGATCTTTCAGCATTTATCTTGCGATGCGTTAGATTGTTTATTTCTTAAAAATCCTTCCAACTGCTCACAAGTTGATAAACAGAAAAATTTACTGTAGCATTCAACTGTTACGCCTTTACTTACACTGTGTTAATATGTAAGAGACTAAAAAAATCAAATCAAAATAATGAACATACAATGGATAAACATCCAAACAAAATGATGGTTATAGGACTCACATCACCTCCAACAAAAATTTAAGATGTTATTTGAGTTATTTGGGTAAATACAACGCATACAAATATTTTAAAACCATCAGGTTTTGATGATCACAAAAAACTGTAAATCTTCAGATGCTCCAAATGGTTAAAATGTCCAAAATAGTGAATTTAATAATCCGATAAATTCATAATTAGAATCTGTTGATCTTATGAAGGCAGATATATCTTAAATTAACGTCGATTTTCTTACGATCTTTTAGAGAAAAAGTAAAGCCTCGTTTGAATAAACAACGCCCTTCAATAACTGTATCATGCTAAGTAAGCCACATAAATCATTAAAAGTATTGGGTCGCATCTCTGAACTATTTGTTCCCTTTGAATCTCTAAGGAGTATTTAAAATTTAAAGAAAATAACCAGGCCAGTGCAATATATGGTTCACACTGAATTATATTAAGAGTATAATGAAAGTGGTAGTTATAGGTTTATTAAATAAGTCCACTGTGATAAATTACAGACAGAAGTTTAATGATATATACTTCATTGCGATGAATCTAGATTCAGTTTAAAATCTGTCAATGCATTGAATTGATATTTTTAAGATATTGCGATTGACATATCATCCTTTTTTCTCATGATATTATAAATTATTTCATATGACATACCATTGTTTCGGAACTAGATGACTATGACATTCTGCTTTCACTTGGCTTCAAGTATTTTCTAAATAAAAGAAATGTTGCCTCATATTCACCAAGATGTCAAAGAAATGTCGGGAATATATTGAAATTCTTTCATAATCAACACAGCTCTCATATTTAGTCTCTCATTTGAGTGAGTAAAAATGCTACAATAAGGATTATTATAAGTATTTAAATGTCTCATAAGTTGATTTAGGGAACAAAATTGCTTAAAATAAAAAGTGTTTGTATGTTTATGTAATATTGAAACATATTTACAGTGCATACTGTACACTGCACATTCAATTACATTGCTGGCCACCCAAATTGCAACACAAAGAAAGGCAAGAGATATCACAACAAAATTTATTTTGTAGATAACATGTTACCAAGTATCAAATGATTAAATTTATAGAGTTCTGTGAAGTGTGGTTCTTACCAAAATCAGTAACCACTAACCTCGTCACACACCTCGGCATTGATTGATTCAAAGAGACTTTGGATGTGTTCTTGGAGTACAGCAGACCAAGCAGCTTCCACGCGTTGCCAAAGTTCTCCTGGTATGGTTTCTGGGGATATAATCTAGGTCAATCGTTGAGCAACTATGGACCACATGTTTTCTATGGGTGAAAGATCTGCAGAGCTGGCCAGGGAAGCAATACAATCTGGTGATTGACAAAAAACACTTAGACAATGCGTGTCCCGTATGGTCACCCATTATCCTGTTGAAATATGTGAGTAAGCCCTGAAGGTAAGAAAGGAAAACTGGCTCCAACATCTCGGAGATGTAGCGCTGGCTGTTTAAAGTAGCGGCAATGTTGACTAGGAGAGTGCGAAAGCGATATCCAATACCATCCCATATCATAATACCAGGTGCAGGAACAGTGTGGCTGTGCATAACGCAACTGTTCAGCATCCTATCTCCACGGTAACTTCAAACCCAAATGCGACTATTGCGGTGTTGCAGACAGAAGCGTGACTCTTCAGTAAAGACAATTTTATTCCAGTCTGCTGTCTACATCATCTTCCATCGTATTTCTTGGTGGAGGAGACGTCTTTGGTTCTGAGTCTAGGGTAGACGAAGCAATGGACGTTTTACGGATAGACCACTCTGCTGTGAACGGTGTTAAATGGTTAGCGCAGATACCGGATGATGCATTACAGACTGAATGTGCTATGCTATGGTTCGTGATGTGACTGAGACTCACTGCTATGTGCACAATTTGCCTGTCATCACGTGAAGTGATGTACTGATGTGGATGCGATCGAAGACGTCGATCCGTCGTACCCTCGTGCTCCAACGATCACATATCAGCATTAAAGTTGTTTGGTTTCGTCCAACACAACTGCCAATTTCCCTGAAAGATAATCCACAATCCTTCCTCTATAGAACTCAAATTATTGATAAAAAATGATTGCTGTTTGCTATTTACTACAAGGCATAAGTGATCGTTTTTTTAAGGAAGAACACTATTGCTGAACTTGAAATCGTCGAAATCTCCAATCCTTAAATAGTGCTTTGAAGTGGCGCCACAGGCGTACGTGATGTACGTCTGTGCTGAAATTCTAATCATTTGCATATCTCACCTTCGCCAATGCATGTTGTAAATTTCATGTTATTTGCATGCTTCTTTCAAGGTGTATTGCATTTACAGTGGCCAACAGTATAAATGGTTCATGTGATTTCAAGAAGAGTTATTCTACATTGTATTTCATTTATTATAATTTTTAGATTTAATAATTTCATATTATTATTATATTGTTTTTATTTTTTTGAATATTTCTTTTTGAAGTTTTTTATTTTAATAATAAGTCTTAGTGTATAAAATATTCCAAGTTATTTCCTTCATTATTTTTTAAAAAATATTGTGGAAAAGAACACTCTATTAACTGCTCTTTTCCACAATATAAATTAAGTATAAAACAAACTTTTTTCTGTAAACATATTTTGTTGTAGAAAAAATTTCATTGATTGTTCAAAAGATCACGGTATTGAAAATGCATACTAACAAAAAAATATATAATTAAGCTTTGATAAAAGATAATATGATTTTTTTTGGTAAAGTACTATTATGAAGACTAAACTTTTGTAAATAACAAAACATTCTCTTGTCTCAAAATATCAAAATGGCGAAGTGCATAAAATCATAATAACAACTTGGAATATATTTATTTATATTAGTTTAATTATTTTCTCTCTCCCCTCTTGAAGTTACTTAAATTTTGAATTACTTACTGGCAGAAAAGTATTTATATGAATTCTTTATAGGCTGAATAGTATTATTATTCGAATAGTTATTTCAAAACTATCATGAAAATTTTCAAAAACTTACATAAATGATAAGTTGACAGTTTTATTATCAATTTAGTTATAGAAGTTCACTATTAATTGAGTGTGTCATCAGATACATAAGTTGGAGCCGTTTTAGAGTTCTCGTACTTAAATAAGCACTTTCATTATCTTTTTTTGTTATAAGGAATAAAAAAATCTGCTATTAAGGCTATCATTCTAATCATTTGCATTTTGAAATGAGTTCATTAGTATAATAATAAAAAATTACTATTTATTGTTATACTAATGAAATTAACTCAGTACTGGTTACAATGTAAATTGTACTTTCTTGTCCGGTAATTTTCTCATGAATACAGAAACAAATATCGATCTGTATTAAGTAGGACAAGTGTCAAAAATAGTTATTAAAATTAAACTTTAATAAGCTACTGAAATATGTTTGAAAATTAATTGTTGAAATTTCACCTTGCTGAATCTTGACCTTGAAAACGGGTAATTTTACAAATCCCGCCTAAAGTTTAAGGAAACAGTCCAATTAAAATGATCAGAGATTTAAATAAGAAACTACGTTTCTTACCCTGTTCAGACGTTTCTTGGTTTGCCAATTTCTGTCTATTACAGGTTCTCCTAGCAACTATTGTCGTCTAGAAAGAGACAGACACTGCTAAATATGTAAAAGTTAGTTTATTGTTAACAAAAGATGAATTTATCAGATTCAAATAATCTAAATATCAAATGTAAATAAAACTGTTTCATAGATGAGAAGTTCATTAGCTTTTATATCAACTTCAAAATTAACTACATATTTTTTCAACATCATAAATAATTATTTAAAATTTGATTTATCAAGTTAACACTAATATCCTCGAATGGTATCTTTCTCTTTCTATTATAAAACCCTCATGACCCTCATTTACCCTCATGAGTTTAGAAAATGAATGACAAGCGAATCGATTATTCAACTTTTTCTGAATAATCTTCATAAGAATACAATGGGAAAAAATTTTACCATACCATTTCAAAGTACTATATCATTTAAAAGCTGAAAGTAAAGAAGGAAATAAAGGTAATTTGCAGCATTCTTCAAGAAACAGAAGCTCGTTATAACAGACCATCACCAAAGTATTTTGAAGTGCTAATTACGCAGTTCACTTTCAAGAGCCTTATAATGATATTTCATGGCCCACAGATGGCTGAAAAAATCCGCAATTTCACATGCTTAGATGCCCCGTGTCTCGTTTTTGCATATGAAAGCAAATCTTCCATAATGGAAAACTGTAAATTAGAGGCCTTTCGTGGACTCATTAGCACCAATTGTTCAGACTGGTTCTTTGCAGAAAAGAGAAATGGTAACAGACGTTAACGCTTAATGATACTTACAAAAAGTGTTTTAATATACTTCTTCAACAATTTTGTCTTTGTGAAAGTTAATAGTTAAGTAAATGGTTTATATGTATATATAAGAAAATAAATAAGTTGGGAATATTTTGTCTTTATGTTAGTTAAAGTTATTTCATTTAATTAAGAGCAACTATGTAAATATGCGTTAAGTTTTTAATTTGCGTGTAAAGTTTGGTATTTATCTGTTATAGTAATTTATTCCTATAAAATTTTTGAAAGTAAGCTTTTTGATTATATTTTTTAGATAATTAATATCCCTAGATGTTTACAGACAATATTTATTAACATTAAATTATATAATTTTGAAGAAGCTAAATATCCTTAATTATGAAAGTAAGACTTCTTATTAATGTGGAATCAATACCTTTTTAAGTGTACTAGTATAAGTTTTTATTCTGTATATTTTCCCGTTTTTGTATTGTAATTTATTGAAATTTAATTCCCCACTGCGTGTAATAGTTCTAATACTATAAGATGAAATCAATGCTAATTTTCTAATATTCTCAGTTTGTGTTATCAACTGAAAAGTATAAGGATGTAGAAATATATAAAAAATACTGTAAAATCACTGGATTCTGTTAAAGTGATTATATCTATGGATATTACAGTGATATGATTTGTTTTAGTGATTATATCTTAATTTAGAAACTAGCCAAATTATTGTAAGCAGCATGATTAACCATCGACAACTCTTAAATTCAAACATATTTCTTTAAAGTTTGACATCGTATAATTTAAAAGTATTTCTTCAAAGATTTTGCATCTACTTGATCAATTTAGACAGGTAAAAAGGTTAAGGACTAATGCTTCCAAATATATTATAATGCTATACAATTCGTTTTTAGGTTTCATTTTGGATAAGATTTTATATGAACAAATTCTTTTTTAAATACTTATATAAAGCTTCCTCATAGATGACCATTTATGCAATTACATATCATGATTCGGGACAGGTAATTATACTAACACTATGCACATTATGAAATCGCTAATACTTCTCACATAATAATATCACTACAGTCACTGGAATTATTTGTATTATATAATGATCAAAACTTTAATATATATATATACAAGCAGTTGTTGGAATAAAGCATTGTTAGTAAAAGAAATAAACAAGAATAATAATTATTTTATCTATTTTCCTTATGAGGGAAATATGGTAACTTTAGTGATAATTAATAAAATGCAAGAAATGTTGGTGATAAAAAAACATATTATGTTTCTAAAATATGACTGGGAGGATCCAGTGACAGATATGATGAAGTTATTGCAAATAACAGGTAGATGACATTGCAATACGAGATTTGCAAAAATTGTCAATTCATGTTAATTCTAATCAGATACTTCATTAACGGCCGTATTGACCAACCAGAGTTAAACGAGGTTGTAGGATAAAGGGCGAGTTAAGTCATGAAACGTTATTCACCAAGGCAAAAGCAGTGATTAACTCGTCTATATGGATCCCTAGAATAACCCTACGATTTCGGAGTGTTAGCGCCCAGTCAGCAAACAATGGCGGACTTACGCGATATGTTTGTTGACATTGATGTGCAAGATTGCTAGCCAATCAGAAGTAGTCTTACATGTCGTGTTCGGTTAACTTAAAAGTTGTTTTACACGAGAATTTCCCCGCTTCGTGAATATAAATCTGCGAGTCATACTAGAGCTGAGTTATATCCGAGTTAGACTACACTCAAGTTAACCCTTGTTTGGTGAATAAGGCCGTAAATGAGATTCTGTAACTATCTAAACACACTATATATTTTAACGATCCTGAACTCTGTATTTCATCTCAGATAAATTTCACTACCTAACCAGAGAAATGCACATTGTTATTTTAATATTTTATGAACCTTGTTATTTTACTATTTTATTACCTTGTTATTTTACTATTTTATTATCTTGTTATTTTACTATTTTATTA